>OU342742.1:381240090-381321289 GCA_910589775.1 Avena eriantha | reverse complement strand
GTGGTAGTTTATGAAAAGAACACACGTTCGATGACACTGGTGGTGGTTCCATGTGCTTTATGGAAAGAACACACATGCAATTAATCTAGTTGTGATTTATGTAAAGAATACACATGCAATGACACGTGGTGGTTTATGAAAAGAACACACATGTAATAACACTAGTGGTGGTTTAGGGAAAGAACACACATGCAATGACACTAGTGGTGGTTTATGAAAAGAACACACATGCAATGACACTAGTGGTGGATCTATGTGGTTTATGGAAAGAACACACATGCAATGAATCTAGTAGTGGTTTAGGGAAAGAACACACATGCAATGACACTGGTGGATCCGTGTGGTTAATGAAAAGAACAAACATGCAATGACACTAGTGGTGGTTTAGGAAAAGAACACACATGCAAAGACACTAGTGGTGGTTTAGGAAAAGAACACACATGCAATGACACCGGTGGATCCATGTGGTTTATGGAAAGAACACACATGGAATGAATCTAGTGGTGGTTTAGGAAAAGAACACATAAGCAATGTCTCTAGTTGTGGTTTAGGAAAGGAACAAACATGCAATGACTCTAGTGCTGGTTTATGAAAATGACACACATGCAAATGACTCTGGTTGATCCATGTGGTTTAGTAAAATATCACACATGCAATGACACTAGTGTTTGTTTAGGAAAAGAACCCACATGCAAAGACATGCAATGACACTTGTGGATCCAGGTGGTTTAGGAAAGGAACACACATGCAATGACACTGGTGGGGTCATTGAAAAGAACACACATGCAAATGACTCTGGATGATCCATGTGGTTTATGAAAAGAACACACATCCAGTGACACTGTTGGTGGTTCCATGTGGTTTATGGAAATAACACAAATGCAATGAATCTACTTGTGGTTTATGGAAAGAACACAAATGCAATGCCATTGGTGGTGATTTATGAAAAGAATGCACATGCAATAACATTAGTGGTGGTTTAGGAAAAGAACACACATGCAAGGTTTATGAAAAGAACACACATGCAATGACACTGGTGGTAGATACATGTGGTTTATGGAAAGAACACACATTCAATGAATCTAGTGGTGGTTTAGGAAAATAACACACATGCAATGACACTGGTGGATACATGTGGTTTATGAAAAGAACAACCATGCAATGAAAGTAGTGGTGGTTTAGGAAAAGAACACACATGCAAAGACACTAGTGGTGGCTTAGGAAAAGAACACACATGCAATGACCGTGGTGGATCCATGTGGTGTATGGAAAGAACAACCATGCAATGAAACTAGCGGTGATATAGGAAAATAACACACATGCAAAGACATTAGTGGTGGTTTAGGAAAAGAACACACATGCAATGACACTAGTGGATCCATGTGGTTTATGGAAAGAACACACATGCAATGAATCTAGTGGTGGTTTAGCAAAAGAATACACAAGCAATGTCTCTAGTTATGGTTTAGGAAAGGAACAAACATGCAATGACTCTAGTGGTGGTTTATGAAAAGGACACACATGCAAATGACTCTGGTGGATCCATGTGGTTTACTCAAATAACACACATGCAACGACGCTAGTGCTGGTTCAGGAAAAGAACACACATGCAAAGACATGCAATAACATTGGTGGATCCATGTGGTTTAGGAAAGGAACACACATGCAATGACACTGGTGGTGGTCATTGAAAAGAACACACATGCAAATGACACTGGTGGTGGTTCCATGTGGTTTATGGAAAGAACACACATGCAATTTATCTAGTTGCACTTTATGAAAATAACACACATGCAATGACACTGGTTGATCCATGTGGTTTATGAAAATAACAAACATGCAATGACACTAGTGGTGGTTTATGGAAAGAACACACATCCAAAGGGACTAGTGGTGGTTTTGGAAAAGAACACACATGCAATGCCACTGGTGGATCCATGTGGTTTATGAAAACAACAAACAAGCAATGAAACTAGTGGTGGTTTAGGGAAAGAACACACATGCAATGACACTGGTGGCTCCATGTGGTTTATGAAAAGAACAAACTTGTAATGACTCTAGTTGTGGTTTATGAAAAGTACCCACATCCAATGACTCTAGTGGTGGTTAAGGAAAAGAACACACATGCAATGACACTGGTGGATCCATGTGGTTTAGGAAGGAACACACATGCAATGAATCTAGTGGTGGTTTCGGAAAAGAACACACATGCAAATGACTCTGGTGGATCCATGTGGTTTATGGAAAACCACACATGCAATGTCACTAGTGGTGGTTAATGAAAAGAACACACACGCAATGACACTGGTGGTGGTTGCATGTGGATTATGGAAAAAACACACATGCAATGAATCCATGGGTTTTCTTAGGAAAAGAACACACATGCAATGACATTGGTGGATCCATGTGGTTTATGAAAAGAACAACCATGCAATGAAACTAGCGGTGATTTAGGAAAATAACGCAGATGCAAAGACATTAGTGGTGGTTTAGGAAAAGAACACACATGCAATGACACTGGTGGATCCATGTGGTTTATGTAAAGAACACAATGCAATGAATCTAGTGGTGGTTTAGCAAAAGAATACACAAGCAATGTCTCTAATTGTGGTTTAGGAAAGGAACAAACATGCAATGACTCTAGTGGTGGTTTATGAAAAGGACACACACGCAAATGACTCTGGTGGATCCATGTGGTTTTGTAAAATAACACACATGCAACGACACTCGTGGTGGTTTAGGAAAAGAACACACATGCAAAGACATGCAATGACACTAGTGGATCGATGTGGTTTAGGAAAGGAACACACATGCAATGTCACTGGTGGTGGTCATTGAAAAGAACACACATGCAAATGACACTAGTGGTGGTTCCATGTGGTTTATGGAAAGAACACACATGCAATTTATTTAGTTCCGGTTTCTGAAAATAACACACATGCAATGACACTGGTGGATCCATGTGGTTTATGAAAAGAACAAACATGCAATGACACTAGTGGTGGTTTATGGAAATAACACACATGTAAAGACACTAGTGGTGGTTTAGGAAAAGAACACACATGCAATACCACTGGTGGATGCATGTGGTTTATGAAAAGAACAAACAAGCAATGACACTAGTGGTGGTTTACGAAAAGAACACACATGCAATGACACTGGTGGCTCCATGTAGTTTATGAAAAGAACAACCATGCAATGACTCTAGTTGTAGTTTATGAAAAGTACCCACATCTAATGACTAGTGGTGGTTTAGGAAAAGAACACACATGCAATAACACTGGTGGATCCATGTGGTTTAGGAAGGAACACACATGCAATGAATATAGTTGTTGTTTAGGAAAAGAAAACACATGCAAATGACTCTAGTGGATCCATGTGGTTTATGGAAATACACACATGCAATGTGACTAGTGGTGGTTTATGAAAAGAACACACACGCAATGACACTAGTGGTGGTTCCATGTGGTTTATGGAAAGAACACACATGCAATGAATCGACGGGTGGTTTAGGAAAAGAACACACATGCAATGACACTGGTGGATCCATGTGGTTTATGAAAAGAACAAACATGCAATGACACTAGAGGTGGTTTAGGAAAAGAACACACACACACAATGACACTGGTGGTGGTTCCATGTGGTTTATGGAAAGAACGCACATGCAATGAATCCATAGGTGGTTTCGGAAAAGAACACACATGAAATGACACTGGTGGATCCATGTGGTTTATGGAACAACACACATGCAATGAATCTAGTAGTGGTTTATGGAAAGAACACACAAGCAATGTCTCTAGTTGTGGTTTAGAAAAAGAACAAACATGCAATGACTCTAGTTGTGGTTTATTAAAAGGCCACACATGCAAATGACTCTGGTGGATCCATGTGGTTTAGTAAAATAGCACGATGCAATGTCACTAGTGGTGGTTTAGGAAAAGAACACACATGCAAAAACATGCATTAACACTGGTGGATCCATGTAGTTTAGGAAAGGAACACACATGAAATGACACTGGTGGTGGTAATTTAAAAGAATACAAATGCAAATGACTCTGGTGGATCCATGTTGTTTATTGAAAGAACACACATGCAATGATACTGGTGGTGGTTTAGGAAAAGAACACACATGCAATGACACTGGTGGTGGTTCCATGTGCTTTATGGAAATAACACATATGCAATGAATCTAGTTGTGATTTATGGAAAGAACACACATGCAATGACACAGGTGGTGGTTTATTAAAAGAACACACATGCAAAAACACTAGTGGTGGTTTAGGGAAATAACACACATGCAATGACACTAGTGGTGGTTTAGGAAAAGAACACACATGCAATGACACTGGTGGTGGATCTATGTGGTTTATGGAAAGAACACGCATGAAATGAATCTAGTCCTGGTTTAGTGAAATAAAACACATGCAATGACACTGGTGGATCCATGTGGTTTATGAAAAGAACATACAAGCAATGACACTAGTGGTGGTTTAGGAAAAGAACACACAAGCAAAGACACTAGTGGTGGTTTAGGAAAAGAACACAATGCAATGACACTGGTGGATACATGTGGTTTATGAAAACAACAACCATGCAATGAAACTAGCGGTGATTTAGGAAAATAACACACATGCAAAGACATTAGTGGTTGTTTAGGAAAATGAACACACATGCAAGACACTAGTGGATCCATGTGGTTTCTGGAAAGAACACACATGCAATGAATCTAGTGGTGGTTTAGGAAAAGAATACACAAGCAATGTCTCTAGTTGTGGTTTAGGAAAGGAACAAACATGCAATGACTCTAGTGGTGGTTTATGAAAAGGACACACAGGCAAATGACTCTGGTGGATCCATGTGGTTTACTAAAATAACACACATGCAACGATGCTAGTGGTAGTTTAGGAAAAGAACACACATGCAAAGACATGCAATGACACTGGTGGGTCCATGTGGTTTAGGCAAGGAACACACATGCAATGACACTGGTGGTGGTCGTTGAAAAGAACACACATGCAATTTATCTAGTTGCGGTTTATGAAAATAACATACATGCAATGACACTGGTGGATCCATGTGGTTTATGAAAAGAACAAACATGCAATGACACTAGTGGTGGTCTATGGAAAGAACACACATGCAAAGAGACTAGTGGTGATTTAAGAAAAGAACACACATGCAATGCCACTGGTGGATCCACGTGGTTTATGAAAACAACAAACAAGCAATGAAACTAGTGGTGGTTTAAGAAAAAGAACACACATGCAACGACACTGGTGGCTCCATGTTGTTTATGAAAAGAAAATACATGCAATGACTCTAATTGTGGTTTATCAAAAGTACCCACATGAAATGACTCTAGTGGTGGTTAAGGAAAAGAACACACATGCAACGACCCTGGTGGATCCATGTGGTTTATGAAGGAACACACATGCAATGAATCCAGTGGTGGTTTAGGAAAAGAACACACATGAAAATGACTCTAGTGGATTCATGTGGTTTATGGAAAAACACACATGCAATGTCACTAGTGGTGGTTTACGAAAAGAACACATACGCAATGACACTGGTGGTGGTTCCATGTGGTTTATGGAAAGAGCACACATGCAACGAATCCATGGGTTGTTTAGGAAAAGAAAACACATGCAATTACACTGGTGGATCCATGTGGTTTATGAAAAGAATAAACATGCAATGATACTAGAGGTGGTTTAGGAAAAGAACACACATCCAAATACACTAGTGGTGGTTTAGGAAAAGAACACACATGAAATGACACTGGTGGATCCATGTGGTTTATGCAAAGAATACACATGCAATGAATTTAGTGGTGGTTTAGGGAAAGAACACACAAGCAATGTCTCTAGTTGTGGTTTAGAAAAGGAACAAACATGCAATGACTCTAGTGGTGCAAATGACTCTGGTGGATCCATGTGGTTTAGTAAAATAACACGCATGCAATGACACTAGTGGTGGTTTAGGAAAAGAATACACATGCAATGACCCTGGTGGATCCATGTGGTTTAGGAAAGTAACACACAGGAAATGACACTAGTGGTGGTAATTTAAAAGAATACAAATGCAAATGACTCTGGTGGATCCATGTGGTTTATTGAAAGAACACACATGCAATGACACTGGTGGTTGTTTATGAAAAGAACACACATGCAATGACACTAGTGGTGGTTCCATGTGCTTTATGGAAAGAACACACATGCAATGAATCTAGTTGTGTTTTATGTAAAGAACACACGTGCAATGACACGTGGTGGTTTATGAAAAGAACACACATGCAATAACACTAGTGGTGGTTTTGGGTAAGAACACACATGCAATGACACTAGTGGTGGTATATGAAAAGAACACACATGCAATGACACTAGTGGTGGATCTATGTGGTTTATGGAAAGAACACACATGCACTGAATCTAGTAGTGGTTTAGGGAAAGAACACACAGCAATTACACTGGTCTATCCATGTGGTTTATGAAAAGAACAAACATGCAATGACACTAGTGGTGGTTTAGGAAAAGAACACACATGCAAAGACACTAGTGGTGGTTTAGGAAAAGAACACACATGCAATGACACTGGTGGATCCATGTGGTTAATGAAAAGAACAAACATGCAATGACACTAGTGGTGGTTTAGGAGAAGAACACCCATGCAATGTTTCTAGTTGTGGTTTAGGAAAGGAACGAACATGAAGTGACTCTAGCGGTGGTTTATGAAAAGGACACACATGACAATGACTCTGATGGATCCATGTGGTTTAGTAAAATAATACTCATGCAATGACACTAGTGGTGGTTTAGGAAAAGAACACACATGCAAAGACATGCAATGACACTAGTGGATCCATGTGGTTTAGCAAAGGGACACACATGCAATGACACTAGTGGATCCATATGGTTTAGTAAAATAACACACATGCAATGACACCAGTGGTGGTTTAGGAAAAGACCACACATGCAAAGACATGCAAATGACTCGGGTAGATCCAAGTGGTTTATGAAAAGAACACACATGCAATGACACTGGTGGTGGTCATTGAAAAGAACACACATGCAAATGAGTCTAGTTGTGGATCCATGTGGTTTATGGAAAGAACACACATGCAATGACACTAGTGGTGGCTTATCAAAAGAACACACATGCAATGACACTGGTGGTGGTTCCTTGTGGTTTATGGAAAGAACACACATGCAATGAATCTAGTTGTGATTTATGGAAAGAACACACATAAAATGACACTAGTGGTGGTTTGTGAAAAGAATACACATGCAATGATACTAGTGGTGGTTTAGGAAAAGAACACACATGCAATGACACTAGTGGTGGTTTTTGAAAAGGACACACATGCAATGACTCTAGTGGATCCATGTGGTTTATGGAAAGAAACCACATGCAATGAGTCTTGTGGCGGTTTAGGAAAAGAACACACATGCAATAACACTGGTGGATCCATGTGGTTTATGAAAAGAACAAACATGCAATGACACTAGTTGTTGTTTATGGAAAGAACAAACATGCAATGACACTAGTGGTGGTTTATGAAAAGAACACACATGCAATGACCATGGTTGATCCATGTTGTTTTTGAAAAGAACAAACATGCAATGACTCTTGTGGTGGTTTGGGGAAAGAACACACATGTTGTAACACCCTCGAATCGACGCTATGCAAGTTTTAGCGATTTTCACCAAACCCGCATAGAAACGATTCAAAGGTGCCCACCAGGCACTTGCGTGCATGTGGAAAACGAAGTTATATCATTACACAATAGTCCACGATGGAACCCATAGAACGTATATACAACGACGACTCAACGAGTCAAGAATACATATATACAATACGAAGATCCAAATCACTTTGAAAACGATACACATCCGAGTACGGATAAGAATCAAATGGGGCTAAGAGCCCTGTAGAATAACGAATGGCGTCCATAACCCTTCCCAGGCCAAGCCTCGAAGGGTAACCCTGCTAACAACGGTGAACTCATACATGTTAAACAAAAGGGGCGCTGACAAAGGGAAAAAGGAAAAAGGGAGCTGTCGGTACTGATGCCAGTACACGGCGAGTCTAGAATTCGGCGGCTCTCGCCTACAGAGGTATGGGGGACTGAAGCGGTAGCAAAGCATGCACTATACAACCTATAGAGACTCGATATAAGACCTATTTGGACCCAACCTGATACTAACACCAATCATACCCATCCTGGTATTCCCCCCACAAGAGCAAACGAGGAAGTCAAACCGAGGAACTCACATAGTTAACAGTATTGTTCATTCCATTGTAGTTGCAGCACTTACTAGTCAGATATATATATCATGAGTCATCCTGATATCATAAGCAGTAGGCAGTTTTAGTTAACCATTCTGTTGTAGTTGCAATACTTACTAGTTAGATACAATTAGCCAGAGATATCCCAAATATAGCAGTGGTTGGCACATTTATTTACTCATTCCGTTGTAGTGAAACTGATTCCTAGACATGTCAAAGTCAAATTTATAGCACTACTTTAGTTATAGTTGTGTATGATCGAGATATTGTGCTCCAAGTCGTCCATAACCGTGGACACGACTTTCAGAAAGATTTACCCTGCATGGGTGCACAAATAGCAACACACGCACGATCAACCTCGGAAAAACCAAATAAAAACCCAACGAGGCTTTCACGACAAAGCAATCACAAGATTCATAAAATATTTCAGGGGGCACCCCAATAAGCTACCCGCAACAAAGTTGGCTGGCTCCGAGACAGACCCATGGTTTGCGAGAACGGCTGAAAACAAATGGGAACCCGAAAGTGTGAATGGGCTTGTCGATACCGCAAAATCGTGCCGTGATCCTAAACAGTACAGGTGCTCCACGCACAATCGTAAATAAAGCAGTAAAGCATGGCATAAGTACAGGATAGTAATAAAGCCCCAAACTAGTTTGTGGCCCCAAGAAATAAGAAATGAATCAAGCTCTGGCTAAGGGGATTCATGGTCCCACATGCAGATAGTGCGATAGTCAAGGAATAGGTATCAAGTACTCGGGGCCTACGGGACACAAGTGAGTGGTTAAAAACAAAATATTATCTATTGCCCATCGATGCCTCTGCATTAGTTATATCTATTCCCAATATTTTAATTAATAGTTGAAATTAAATTCATGATCATCTCCACCATTAAGCATGTGCCAACCTTCCAACTACGGTGAAACGACAACGATGCGAAGAAGCACCTGAGCAAGCAACTACGACTCGCAAGGCTGACTATCTATCACACAACATGCAATAGGATGTGTCCAAGGCAATATAGGGGTTGCAAGGAGTATAAATGGTGCGCGGAAACTAAAGCATCGCAACACGGATAGCAATAGATCAACCGGAGGAAGTAAAGACTATAAACACAAAATAGGAAGAAAGGGGGAGAATGCTCGCCTGGGAAACATAGCCGATAGTTCATATCCAAAGAACTTGTCGTTACTCGCATCAACTCAATGGGGTAATCCCTGAAGAAGCAAAACACTAGAAGAAACACCGGATACACTATTTAATACTACGGCAGAAGATCCAACATGTTTATGATATGATGCATGACATGGCAAGGATGGGATGCAACTAGGAAATATTAAGCGGAACTGGGTCCCAACAAATAATTAGAAGGTTCAAGTTATTTAGATACCCCACAATTTAAATGTTGACTTAACAAGACAAAACATGGCATCGGTTCACTACACAAATTTAAATAGAGCCAAATATGAGACTAGAATAACCCGCATATGGTCTCCATATTTAATTTAGGTGACTCATCTAAATACTCCCAAACAACCACAATATATATACGAGCATGAACAATTGTTATGCAACAAGTGATACTATCATATTATAAAAAATAGGGGTCTTGGTAAGGGGATCACATTAGGGTATGGCGAACTTGGGTTATGAAGGTTCGACAAAGGGTTCAGGATTGGTCTCTAGGGTCTTCGAGGCTCCTCCTTCGGATTTCATGAAGGGGTACTTGAGATCCCGACCATTGCCGATGGCGTACTTGGAAGTGGCGTCAGGGTCCTCCAATAGCCACACAATGTTCCCTTGGTAACACTTGTCGGAGTCTTGCCGGTCTTGTCGATCTCGTACAAATTCTCGTTGTCTTCTCGGCACCAACACGGACACGAGCAGTACCACAACATAACCAACATCCTCACACCACACTATCTCCACATCGACAGATGCCACCATGTGACAGAGAGCCACGATTGATGCATTGTATGAACTCTGATGGCCAGAGCTACTGAGAAGGATGTCCAGGGACGAGGGGAGGCACTGGCGCCCAGCGCCTACTGCTGGACGAGCCGAGGTCACAGGGCCAGGAAACTGCAGCGCTACGAGATGGATTTCACGGTCGGGGCCCTTTAGGCGCAGCGATTGAAACAGCACGACAGCCGCAGGGGTCACTGACGGTGTGTGTCATGACGGCTAGAGCAAGTATGTCGAAGCAGGGCGGAGGGAAGCATGCGCGTGGCCAAAGAAGAGGTTGCGAGGAGGCTCGCTAGGGGCAGACAAGGATGGTGCCGACAACGAGGAGGGACAACGAAGGCAGGGATGCGGGCTTGCTAGAGGAGGCCGCCATGGAGGGAGGCCGGCGATGTGGGTGCCGCTGGCACGACGGCTTGAAGCGAGCATGGAGGGTGGCGATTGCTCGGGATGCGGGGCACGAGGAGGACGGGACGACATGGGAGAAGCCAGGGAGGAGGAGACTGAGGCGGCGGAGAGGTGCTCGGGCTCAGGCGGCCACAGCCACGGCGCCACGCGGGGCGGAGGGGAGGTCGGGCCGACAAGGGAGGCGACAGCAGTGGGATCGATCCAAAGGAGCAGGACTCGCTGCGAGGTAGGTGGCGTGCGGAAGGAACGGGATGAGGTGGTGGGCCACGTGGGATCATTCAGGGAAACGCGACAAGGGGCCAGGCGGAGATCGCGAGGCGCGGGGTTGGAGAGTGGCGGCTCGACGCGTCCGGTAGCAGGGTGGTGGGGCTGGGAACGGGAGTGGTTCACAGGGTGGACGGGGTCGCCTAGGAGTATGAGGAATTCTATGAGGCGGCGTGTCGGTTCGGCGAGTGGGGGTGGGGTGCCATGTCGAGCGAGGAGGCTACACGCGGTAGGTGCAACACGCGGGCAGTGTACCGCGGGTTGGTGGCGAGCGACGGCCACGTGTGTGTGGCGTGTTAGTGCGGCTAGGGTTTAGATGGTGTGGGTAAGAGGTGGTCTAGTCGGTTGGGCCTCTGGCCTAACCGGCTAGACGACCTCCTCGGAGAAAAAATAATAATTTTATTATTATAAAACAAAACATTTAGGAAAATAGTTTTAGACAAATACAGGATCCGGGAGGACCTAGGGTTTTGATTTGAAATAAAGACGGGGATATTTAGAAAATAGAACTAGGCTTTCAGAAAATAGTTTTAGGCAAACCATGCATTAGGACATGACGATGCTCAAATGCAATATAGCATGATTAAATGAGCATGTGGCATGATGACATGAGCATGCGGCATGATGATGCACAAAAACAAAACACAGCGATTTTCTAGTAGCGATTTTACCAGGGTGCTACACATGCAATGTGTCTAGTTGCGCTTTAGGAAAGGAACAAACATGCAATGACTCTATTGGTGGATTATAAAAAGGACACACATGCATTGACACTGGTGGATCCATATGGTTTGGTAAAATAACACACATGCAATGATACTACTGGTGGTTTAGGAAAAGAACACACATGCAAAGACACGCAATGACACTAGTGGATCCATGTGGTTTAGGAAAGGAACACACATGTAATGACACTGGTGATGGTTAATGAAAATAACACACATGCAATGACTCTAGTTGTGGATCCATATGGTTTAGTAAAATGACACTGGTGGTGGTATATGAAAGGAACACACATGCAATGACTCTAGTTGTGGTTCCATGTGGTTTATGAAAATAACAAACATGCAATGATTATAGTTGTGGTTTATGAAAAGAACACACATGCAATGACTCTGGTGTATCCAAGTGGTTTATAAAAACAACACACATGCAATGACACTAGTGGTGGTTTAGGAAAGGAACACACATGCAATGACTCTAGTCGTGGTTTAGGAAAAGAGCACATATGCAAACGACTCTGGTGGATCCATGTGGTTTATTAAAAGAACACGCAAGCAATGAATCTAGTGGTGGTTTATGAAAAGAACAAACATGCAATGACTCTAGTTGTGGATCCATGTGGTTTATGGAAAGAACACACATGCAATGGACACCGTTGGATCCATGTGGTTTAGTTCGAAACATGCATTTTCCATTTTTAAAGGAACACACATGCCTACTCTTTCTATTGTCTATTTGAATCCCTTATTTTGTCTTGCCCTTAGTTTTTTGATACTACTCAGTTTTGCCCTCTATCTTGGACACAAATCTCACAAAATCCCAAACGTGTGCTCAGTCGAGTTACTACGCCCTGATTGGCTGACACAGATGACACGCGGATCGTGCCCACCCACCATTGATCCTCTATGATCCAATGGGCAGGATAACCCCTCCCTCCTCCACATTTTTTGCAGGGTCTATCCGTGCCACCTCTCTATCCATTCCACCGACACTTTACCTCCATAAACAAGTGAAAAACCATCTCCAAAAATAAATAAAATAAATGGTCATATTTCGAATAAGATCTTGTCTTCGTCTTGCTGATCATTCTCGTCTTCGTCAATGTCATGGTCCTTGCCATCCCTGCCGTCGGCGTCCTCCTCTGATGACTCAACACTACCCCCTTATTCGTATAAGCGCACTATCTCCTCGTCGGAGTCCTTATCCTCCTCCTCTTTGTAGTCCCGCAGGTCCACATCACTCTCCTCCGCTTCTGCCTCCAACTGATCTATGAACGCCTCCTCGTTGGCCAAGTCAGACTCGTCCAAATAGCTGTCTCCTCTCTTCTTCCAGGTCTTTATCTCGTTCCTCTTCTTGTCCGTACCCGCCGGTGCAACACGTGCCCCCGTCCTGGCTGCTTCTTTGCGCTCGTCCGTCGCTTTAGGTACCCCACGCTCCTCTTGGCGTGGTCGGATATGACGTGCTGCCTTGGTAGGCGACTCACGAACACGAACGATGCCGCGAAGAGCAGGCGATGCAGCATGGTCAGTGTCTGGCTTGGATCTTCCATTTCCACGGTGAGGGGCCATCATGCTCGAGGAAGTTGTTCGGAATGAGCGATGGCGGGTACATAGAGTTGGGTGCCAATCTCATCAAGGGTACTGAACATAATTTGATCATTCAAAAATGTAATATCTCGCGTACTGAACGTAATTTTATCACAAAAAAGTGGCACAACGTATTCTAGACTCGTAAATATCCTGTGCGTGCCTGTTGACGTGGAGTTCAACGTGCGTTCAATCGACGTGTAGTTTGACGTGCCGACGTGATTGTGCAGTAGTTGGGTGTGTCATTGCCCCATCAACACTTGACACATGCGCGCGGGACATGCACGCCGATGCCCATGATTACCACCCTGCCCCACTCATTTTTAAGGGTAATATCACACTCCTTTTATTATATACTGGATTTTACGCAGCACCTAAGACCATTGAACTGTCCATCACAATAAACACAAGTCCCATCGATTCCCTACCCCTGGCTTCTTTGAGAAGGCAGACCATACACGGTGGTCTTGTATAATAGTAGTAGTACTACTGGACCACGACCTGTACTCTTTGACTCTTCTCCTACACTAATAACTATCTTCTTCCTCCTGCGGCCACCTCCCTCCCCCTGCAAGCCATGGCTGCCCTTAGGAAAGGCCGGTCGACCATCCTCGCGGAGAAAAAGGAGAGAGCTTGCTGCCAGGCAATTCTTTATCTACCATCCCCTAAGCCCCCCTCTCATTGAGGCCCAATCGCCCCCGACAATGGCACCAAATGTTCTAGCAAACGAGGGCTCCTCCCGATATGGTCTTATTTTTCTACTTCTTCTCAATCTCCTTCTGCATCATGATCTTATTCTGCTTTTTCTTGTTTTTCTTCTTATTCTTGCTCTTCCTCTTCTACGTATTACAGGCTGGCCGTGGAGCCAGAATCCACCATGACGGAGGCGTTGCAGGACCCATTCGGTCCCGTTCCACGTCTTAGCGAGGTAGCAAATCTCCACACTATTATTTCTCTGAGTTGTCATGTGGATTTCTTAGATCGTGTTCGCCCCACATTGGGTTTTTTTACTAGTTGTATTAGTTTTCATGATTATGACTAGATCTCTTGGTCTTCCTTAATACCGTTGTTCATAGATTCAATGGGGATTTTGTGATTAGGATTAGTTTATCATGATTATGACTGGATCTCTAGGTCCATTTTTAATATTGTTGTCCATAGATTCAATGGTTTTATTTTTATTTTTATTAGTATTCACCCGGAGCGTGGAGTGTAATTATAGAATTTCTATTTCAATTAACATGAATGATGCAGCGATTGAAGGCCGAGTACCATGACAAGGTGGCCGCGATCAGTGCCAAGATTGACAACCAATAAGAGCTTGCACGCTCCCTCACCCAAGCTAAGGAGAGCCTGATCAAGAAATTATCTGTGCGGAAGGAGATATCACTAGTTTTTGCACGTGACATCATGAGGCTGCAGAAAGTGCTCGATCGTAACTTGAATAGGCAAGAACATGCCATCAATATAATTAATGAGCTCATGGATGAGAAGCATAATCTCAAGAAAAGGTGCACCCTCCTGCAGGACAAAGTCACTGAGGCACTCAGAGGACGCGTCGAGGAAACCAAGGCTACCATCCGAGCCTACCATGAGAGGAACCGTTGCTTGGATGCAGTGAAACTAACCACCTTGTCCTGGTGAACTGAACAAACCATACTATATATTTTTGTTGCAGGGAAAGAGGCGAAAGCTCAACCAGGACCTAGTGACCTGGCTAAATGATAAGATATCCAGCCAAAGGGAGAAGCGGAATTCCTAGAAACTGGCCTATGACCACCTACGCGCTGAAGTCGTGGTCTTTTTTGACAAGTGCCAGAAACTGAAGGAGGTAAACACCAGCTGGGAGAAACTTCACAGGGAAGGTCACACCTCGGCTAGTAAGTAGACAGAGATCATGAAGGGGATCATGAAGGAAAATCATATGGTTATAGACCAACTTCTCAAATCCCTGATGGAGCACTGGAACCTGCGGCAGGTGCACGAAAAAGTACTAAAGTAGCTGGCTGATCTTCAGGAGGAAAATAAGAAACTCCAGGCCAGGCTTGCTTGAACCCAACATATGTCTATTTAGTAGTGAACTGCCTGTTTTATCCTCTATAGTGGTGATTTGGTAAACGTGAACATGACTCTATGCACGATATGTGTGTTCATCTGAAATTAATTTGCTCGAGGATTGAGTTTGGCTTAGTTAAGAAAGTGCAACTACAAGTCTTACAGTTAACTAGTTTCAGGCATTGGCACAACATAAATTATTTATCTCGAATTTCCTTTATCCTCTGTAGTATGTCCTTGTTCACCCTCGCGCGCCTTCTTCAGTTCCTTCAACAGATCCGAAACGCAGTACTCTAACTTATTCTTGTCTTCCCTGAGTTGATCCCCTCCTTTTCTGCATTAATAATCAGCAACATGTGACTATCCTGAAGCTTCTTTGTAGTTCCTGTCGCCGCATTGATGACAAGTACACCATGAGGGGGTCCTCGAGGCGTGCGGAAGAGAGGAGTGTGAGACGTATGGTATTCTGGGATGGTGAGCACACAAGTTTACCTAGATTCAAATCCGCCGGCTTTGGACGGATCCTACTCCTGCTAGCAATCCAGTAATACAGCAGAGCCGGAATATGGGTTACAAGGGTTCGCCTGTGCGAGATGAGATTGTAGATTATTGAGGGTGCCCTAAAGGCTCTCCCTAGGACGACTTATATAGATATCCGGCCTAGGGTTTATAAGAGAGATCTGTCCGGCTATGACTAAAAGTCAGTTACAGAGTACATCTTGAACTACAGGTAACACTATGGGCCTATGTCGGTAAGTCTTCTAGGCCTTCCCGTAGCGGGACTGGACTCCGTCTTTTCTCCCTGGCTGGGCCGCCCGTGAAGCAAAGCTCTAACCCGAAGTGGGCCACCCTGGTCAGTGAGGAACTATGAGGATACCCGGAAAGTATATCCCCAACAGCAGCCCCCAAAAAGTCTCCAAGATCCAAAGTCGGATTCATCATCGTCTAGCTTGATCTTCGGCTTGCAGAATCTTGAAGGGTTCCTGAAACAAAAAATACGATCCAGGTCTCAAAAATAAGTCGGGCCTATCAACATGTTACTCGGATTTCCAGCTTGATTTTCAAACTAAACCGGAACTTGGTCTCTGACGTCAACTGACACTGGTCATGGTCAAGTCACGTCATCTGACAAACATCCTGTCAGCACGACCGTTGGTGGGTCCGCCGTTCGCGGAACCGAGGTGCCGTTTCAATGCGTACGCGGACATCGAGGCGACGTGATCATCTCGTGGGTCCTTCCCAGTCCCTTCCACGATGCGTGGCGGTTACACAGTGTTGTTTGCACGAATCTTGGCGCTTTTAGGTGGTTATAAGGAGTGAGGATTTCTTTTCCTCATCTTCACATGTTCCCTTGCTGTTCCTTCTCCTCCACTTCTCCCTCACGCATAGAGTTCTCCTGCCTCCCAGATTCCCAGCGCCACCCCTCCAAGGTCACCGGCGCACCGGAGAAATGGCTTCCTCTTCATCATCTGGCTTGGCAGCAGCAGTGGCAGCGGTGGCGGCGACGGCAGCGGCAGAGAAGGAGAGATACCGGGGGGTTTGGATCCTGTGCCTCCTCGACGACGAGAAACTCTGTGGCATGGAGAGTGAAGGTCTCCTCCGTGCCAGCGAACGGCGGAGCGGTTCTAACAAAACCATCCCCAACCCACACGCCGACGAGCAGGTACACTTCGGCACCCACCTCGACAAAGGTTTATCTTTCCCTCCCTCAGAATTCTTTTCCGAGGTGATTGATCACTATGGCGTTCAACTTCATCATCTTCCCCCGAACTCCATCTTAGAGATGAGTTCTTACGCATCTTTGTGCGAGGGGTATCTCGGCATTAGGCCGAGTCTTACGTTGTTCCGGTATTATTTTCATGTCCGGAGAAACTCCATTACCGTTGGTAATCCTTACATTACCGGCACTATTAGCCTGTCAGTTAGACGCGAGCGTGTTTATCCTCGTATTCTAGCTAGTGAGTCGGTCAAACAATGGCCGCCCACTTTCTTTTACCATAAGGATATTCCTCCTCCCAGCAAAGATACTGCTTTGCTGGCTTTCATCGATGGAGCTGCCACGGCCCAACCGTCTTGGGACGAGGCTCCTCCGGCTCTTAGTGACGATCTGATCCTCGCCAAGAGGCGGATCAAATACCTGATGAAGCACAAGGGACTGAAAGGGTCCGACTTAGTCTAGTGTTGGGTGTCATGCCGGATCCAGCCTCTCCAGTACCACGGCGACTGACTGATGCATTCCATCACGGTGTCAAAACAAGACTCCCTCCGCATCAGCCCCAATGCCCTGAAGCCACAGGACTACATAAGCCAGATAAAATGGCTGATTAAGGAGCGGACTGAGAGAAAGATTCTGGATGTGTCTCTGGACATGCACAGAGTGGAAGACCCTGTAGTTCCGGTAAGCTTTAACAATAAACCCTTTTATGTGTTTCACCTTTTAAGTTATTTCACAATACTGAAATATTTTATTCTTTTCAGCTTGACGACCTCCTCGAGTCGGAGCTGGCTCCTATCGAGGAATATCGTCCGGAGTTTTCTCAGGAGGAGGAACTGGTCCCATTGCCGAACATTGTGCCCAGGAAGCGCAAAGCTCCCACAGTTGCCGTCGACACAAAGGAGGTGCCAGTTGTGAAGAGGTAACTTTCAACACAACTTCCGACTTTGTACTTTACTCGTAATTTCTTCCGAGATGTAATGTTTTCCATTATTTTCATTCCTAGAGCTAAGCAGCTCATCGATGGCAAGGGGAAGGGAACTTCTTCGAAGCCCTTGCAGCAGACGAAGCTGACTATGGCTTCTCCTGCCGCGGCTCCTCTGACTCTTGCCCCACAACCTTCTGCAACGCCGGCAATCACTCCATCGCCGGTTGTCACAGAAGATCCGGCTCCTTCCATGGGGCCAGCAACCCTTGAGTCGCAAACTAATGCCACCATGGGTGGTTCAGGATTAGATAAGGGTGAACCCTCTTCGGGTAATGATCCCTCGCCAAAGACTTTCGCCGAAAACCTCCTGAATAATCCGGGACTTGCCAATTTTGGCTTGTCTCGGAAATCTGCAGAAGAAATCCAGCTTCTGGCCCGGCAATGCCTGGAGAGCCGAAATCTCTCTACCAAAGAAGAAGCACAAGAAGTGGAGGACGTCAAGTACTCCGACCTTCTTGAACAATTCCGCCTTCACGACGAGGGACTTAGAGCTGGTGTGCTTCCACCACCTCTGGTTATTCCACTCACCCTCGCCGAGAAGGTTACCACTGAAGTGAACATGTGCCTGAGCAAGCTCACACATGAACATCATGTAAGTCGGAATTCCAACTCACGTTTTTCTTTATTGTACTTTATATCATATCCTCTAGCCCCCAAGCATGAAGTAGGATATACAATCCAGGATTATGCTTCCTTAGGATGCCAAAGAATGAACTAGTGTAGCCCCAAGGCTCGTGCTGATATTAGTAACAATATTCACCTGACTCTTTAGTAGACTTCAGACTCTGGGTATTCTAACTTACAGAAAGTTAATTCATATAACCAGGATTTTTTGAAGAATATTTGCAACAAGCGGAGAGAGATCATGGCTCTCCGTCTTGAAAATGCTGAGCTGAAGGTTTCCAAGGATGAGGCCGAAGGTAAACTTTCCGAGACTCAAGCCTTGTCCTGTATTTTCATAATCAAATATTTTTTGCTGAACTATTATTCTTTTGTCTTACAGCACTGGTAAAACATTCCTATGCTATGATTGAAGAGGCCGAGAACCTCAAAACCCTGGTGGTGGAGAATAAAGAACTTCGCCAAGAGCTGGATAAGCTCAAGCCAGATCATGAGAGGAGCATCACTCAAATTCTCGAATCCACCTCCATGTCTACTGATGAACGTGATCGTAAGATTGCGTCTCAAGATCAGAAAATTTCGGATATCAACAATGAGCTTTGAAGAGAGAAGGATCTTTCCGAGGCGCTCCCAGCTGAACTCCGGAGTCTTCGAGAAGAGAAGACCAAAGTTGAAAACGTCATCTTCGGTATGTTCCATCTCTCTGACTTGTCTATATTCTTCGACTCTTTCGATGTCGGATTTTCTTAACCATTTTTGTGTTATGTGTATAGGTCCTCTGAACTTGACGGACTCCACCTCTGCCTCGCCTCGCACCCACCGGTTTACCCAAGTCGGTGATCTGCTTCATGACTTCTGCCAGTCCATTGAGGATATTGGTGAAGCTCTCAAGGTTCCGAACATGCATAGCATGTCCGACTTTCAGGTGCGAGACAAGGCAAAGGAGATGTCGCAACTTGTCCAGGACTGGAACATGTCCTACGCGCGATCCGCGACGTAGAACGCTCTCACCATGGTCATGAGCCACCATGGAAGCATGGAGATATGAAAAGTGACTAGAGGGTATTCTACTGTTGATGAAGACAGACATGAGCAACACATCAAGGCCATTATCGACTCCTGCGCCAGATATGGATGTCACGTAGCTGACTTGACCAGCTATGACACTCCCTTCTTCACTCGTGTGGACACACCGCCTCTGCCTCCGGAAGAAGCAGCTGAAGTTTCCGATGATGAATATACCGTATCAGATCTGAATATCTCGGAACGTTATCAGACCGAGGCCGATGCATCCAGCGAGCCAGCAGCGCCTACCTCTTCTCCTGCATCATAGATTATCAGAAAACAAATGTGTTATTCTGAAAAAATATTATTGATATGTAAATATGTAGCATGATACTTTTGGCTAGTGTTAAGTTTTAATCTATTCAGCACTTTTGGCTTTAAATTTTTGTGTGCCTGAAATGTTTACATAAGCACTTGTACTTTTTTGCCTATACTTATCATTTATTTGGCTTTCCGCCTCGTCCCTTTCTTGAGCCGGCTAAACCTTTTGCACGGAAACTTTGCCGAGCAACGGAGCTCAATTGCTAAACCAGTTTAAACTCAGAAACAAAGCCGGCTTCCAGTACCAAAAATTCACTACTCGGAAAATACCCGCATCCGGCAATTAGACAAATAACCAAAGTATAGACTATGAAATTTAGAGTTATACCCGAAGGTAGCATTTTTAAAATGGGAAATCTAAACCAGAACAAACATGAGCATAAAGTACTTTCAAGTATTCTAGAATTTTCGACTGTGACATGATCATTAAGATGGCAAAAACTTCTCAGAAAAAAACTTGAGGCAACCAAAACTTTTATTTCTCACAGAACATGTACACATATATGATTACAAAGAAGGATAAACTAAGAATAAAAGGGACGTAGCTGAGAAATATTCCACGGTCTGTCTAACTCATCCGGATTTGTACTGCCTCCAGCTCTATTTTTCTTCTTAGTAGCAGGTCTTTCTTTGACTGGCCTCATATCAGTTAAGTAGTACGAACCATTGTGCAATACTCGACTAACTAAAAATGGCCCTTCCCATACTGGGGAAAGTTTGTGCTTTCTTTTTTGCACAATCCAGAGAACCAAATCGCCTTTATTGAAAGATTTGTTTCTGACTCTCTGGCTATGATACTTGCGTAACTTCTGCTGATAGGCTGTTGATCTCATTTCAACAACGACGCGAACTTCTTCGACTAACTCGAGATCATTTTGTCGAGAAATCTCGGCATCCTCTTCGATATACGCGACCACTCTAGGAGAAGTGTGAATCAAATCACTAGGAAGAACTGCTTCTGCGCCATAGACCAAGAAGAAAGGTGTGTATCCGGTTAACCTGTTCGGAGTTGTTTGTAAACTCCATATTATAGAGGGTAATTCCTCTACCCAAGCCCCCGCAGCACGTCGTAGTGGTGCTTCGAGTCTCGGTTTTAGGCCCTGTAGGATTAAACCATTTGCTCTTTCCACTTGTCCATTAGCTTGTGGATGTGCGACTGACGCAATGTCAAGCCAGATATTTTGTTCATTGTAGAATTCGGCCAATTCTCTCATAGAAAAATTACTCCCGTTGTCCGTGATAATACTGTGCGAATAACCGTACCGGATTATAACATCCTCGACAAATCTTTTGGCTATTGCTCCATCACAACTAGTGACGGGTTTAGCCTCAATCCATTTGGTGAACTTATCCACCATCACTAATAGGTGAGTAAATCCACTTGGAGCCCATTTAAACAGTCCTACCATGTCAAGCCCCCAGACCGCGAAAGGCCATGTTATAGGTATTGTTCGCAACTGATCAGCCGGAACATGAGCTTGTTTGGCGTATTTTTGGCAGCCCTTGCACATCTTGACCAGCCATTCGGCATCTGCCTTGGCTGTAAGCCAGAAAAAACCATGCCTAAAAGCTTTTGCCACTAAAGATTTGGCTGCAGCATGGTGACCACACTCGCCTTCATGGATTTCTCTTAGGATTTCCACTCCTTCTTCCGGAGATATGCAACGCTGAAATACCCCAGATACACTCCGCTTATAGAGCTCACCACCAACTACAGTATAGGCTTTTGCTTGTCGGACAATCTGTCGGCTCAGAACCTCGTCTTCGGGTAATTTGCCATCTACCAAATAGTCAACGTAGGGTTGAGTCCAACTGGGAATTACAGCCAGAACTGCTATCAAAGGTGAGTCGGATTTGGTCAGATATTCCTCGTCCACTCCCTTTATTGAGGGAACTTTGAGGTGCTCTAAAAATGCGACATCTAGAACCCTTTTCTGTGCAGAGCCTATCCGAGATAAGGCATCTGCTTTCTCATTTTCTGCTTGACGGATGTGTTGAACCTCAAACCCTTCGAACGATTTAGATAAATCATCCACGACAACTTTATATGTTGCCATGTGTTTATTTGCATTACAAATATCCGATACTTGCTGAGCAACAAGATCTGAATCTCTGTAACACATCAAACGTCGGATGCCAATATCCTTAGCAATCCGGATTCCATGTACCAGTGCTTCATACTCGGCAATATTATTTGTCGCTATAAAGTAGATCTGCAACACGTATAGAAGTTTATCTCCTTGGTGTGATTTGAGCACCACGCCAGCCCCCGAGCCCTCGCAAGCCTTAGACCCATCAAAATATAGGGTCCAATATTCTGACTCAGGGAGGGTCATATTCTCCTTCGTCTCTATCCAATCAGCAACAAAGTCGGCAAGGATTTGGGATTTGATTGTTGTCCGAGGTTTGTACTCAATATCGAAAGCTGAGAGCTCTATGCCCCATTTGGCGACGCGTCCTGTTGCGTCACTGTTGTTGATTATATCTCTCATGGGAGCTATGCTCACCATGGTAATTGGATGCTCCTGGAAATAGTGTCGTAATTTACGAAATGCTAGGAAAACACCGTAAGCCAACTTTTGATAGTGCGGATACCGCTGTTTTGACTCTGTTAGAACCTCGCTAACAAAATAAGTCGGACGCTCCACCAAGTGTTCCTGATTTTCCTTCAGTCTCTCTACTACCATGACGATGTTGACGACTTTGTTTGTCGCAACAAGATAAAGCAACATCGGTTCATGTGGTTCCGGTGCAGCAAGGATAGGAGTAGATGTGAGTACTTTCTTCAGGTCTTGTATTGCGGCTTCAGCTTCGTCGGTCCACACAAAATCCTTGGTCTTTTTTAGGAGTTTGTATAATGTTGCGGCTCTTTCATCAAGCCGGCTTACAAACCGACTGATTGCAGGGATGCAACCAGTTAGTCTTTGTACGTCCTTCAGGCGAGTTGGCCTGGAAATATTGAGTATAGCCTTGATTTTGTCTCGGTTTACCTCTATGCCTCTTTGTGACACGATGAAACCTAACAATTTTCCAGCTAGGATTCCAAAGAAACACTTCTTCGGATTAAGCATTATGTTATATTTTCGTAGATTGGCAAACATTTCCTCTAAGTCGGAAATCAGTGTTTCCTTCTTTTTGGACCTTACCGCAATATCATCCACATATGCGTGTACTTGATGAGCGCGCTGTCCTATGCGCTATCTAGGCCTACGCCTATCTGGGTCACCATGGAGGGGTCATCATCCTTCAACGGTGTCTTCTTCATCTCTTCTGATGCCTTGAACTCCGGATTCGGCTTTGTCAGCTCCTTCTTCGTTGCGGGCATCTCGGACGGGTCTATGCTCTTCTTGATCTCCTGGTACTCCTGGGCATGCAACATGGCTTCAGTAAAGGCGGCATTTCCATCCTCACACTCTCGCGCTTTCTTCGGGTCTCCCCTGATGGTGATCACGCCGTTGGGACCTGGAATTTTCATCATATTGTAAATGTTACACGGACGATCCATAAAAGCGTAGTAAGCCGGACGTCCGGATATAGCGTGGTACGCGCTCTTGAAAGGGACCACTTCGAAGGAATGTGCCTCCGTCCAATAGTTCTTTGGAGTTCCAAAGGTAACATCCAAAGTAATTTCTCCTAGGGAATTAGCTTGTCTTCCTGGGACAACTCCGTGAAAGATCATAGAGCTATGGTTTAGATGGGTCTCCGAGATTTTCATCCGGCGTAGCGTTTTGACATATAGAATATTAATACTGCTGCCACCGTCCATGAGAGTCTTGGAGAAACCATAACCGTCAATAAGTGGATTGATGATTAAGGCGTATTTTCCTCGCCTGTGTAGCTTAGGTGGATGATCAACGCGGTCAAATGTGATTGCCACGTATGACCAGTCCAAGAATTGGGGGACAGCCGGAACTGTTGCATTGAGCTCATGTAGCACTGCCTTTTTGACCTTTGCTGGCTGAGATCCGAGGAAGGTGACGTAAGTGTCTTTCTTGGTCGGAATTTTTTTCTTCCCTTCCGGCTTGGGATTTCAAGCATCGGCTTCCTCCATGTCGGAATCTTCCTTGGTCTCTTTATCCTTTTCGGGATTCTTCTTTCCCTTCTTCCGCTTAGCTTTGTAGCCAGCGGTATCATCTCTCTTAATGTCGTCATTGAAACGACACTCGGCATTTGTGTGGGATGAACCCCCATTGGCGTCTAAGTGATGCACACATGGGTTATTGGCAATGTCGGCCCAAGAGTAGGTTTTGCATGGTTGCTGGTCTCCACTACCTTGAACTCTTGAAGTCCCACGACCACGTCCGTGACCTCCGCCACGTCCTCCTCGTCCTCCAGACCCGAAAGTAGCAGTAACTACTGTCGTTTCCACGTTGGGTTTTTCTTCCGAGGTATTCTTGCGCTTATGAGCTTGTTGCTTTGGTTATTTTGCCGACTGTGGCACAACCAAGGCATTGAGTAATCCCTCTGCGTTATCGTCCGCATCTGCATACTTGCTCGCCGTTTCTGTCATCTCTCCCAAATCAGTGACTTTGTCACACTTCAAGCGATGACGCAGTAAACCAATTGGGAGGCCTGCAATGAAGGCTTCAATCGTAGTTTGGTCATTTACTCCTTCACAGGAGTTCTTAGTGTCGATCCATCATCCGAGGTAATCCCGGCAAGTTTCTCCGGCCTTCTAGGTGCAGCGCTATAGGTCTCCGACCGTACAGGGCCTCCGGTATGTGCCTTCGAAATTCCGAGAGAACGCACTTTACATGTCATACCAGTTGTGGATGGTGTTCTCCAGAAGTTCATTGAGCCATGATAGTGCCGTCTTCCACAACATGAGTGGGAGCTATTGGGTTGCGACCAGGCTGTTTCCTCCCTTAGCAATGCAGCAAGCTTGGAAGAAATCCTGTAGCCAAGTATCTGGCCGAGGAATGCCATGGTAGGCTTGGATATGCCATGAGATAGCAAATCCTTCCGGGAATCTTGTAGCTCTTATGCGTGGTCCGAAGCACTTCGGTCCCACGTATATATCATCATTTTCGTAGCGCCGCGCCTCTATATTGGAGTTGATCCTATGCCTTGCGTCGTTCGGGGATAAAGATCGTCCCGAGTGTCGGATGTGGCTGTGGTGCCTTGGGGCCGGACTTCGGCTTCTGCCACCACCTCCTCCACCACGACGCCCTCCTTGGCCTCCTTGGGAGCCGTTGTGATGGCTACTTGGCGGAGAGGGTGGAGCAGCTGGGTTATTTCCGGCTAATCACTGACCTCCATCCGGAGCGTCATTATTTCGGTTCTGGGGAGGATCTTCATTATGACGAGCCCCCTGCCGGCTTGTCTCGGTGCGGTGTCCATCGTTCCTTCGCCCGTCATCCGGATGTCTTTCGTGTCTAGGAGGTGGGATTCTTTGTCGGTCCTCCTCCCAGCGTTTCTCCTTATCATCGTCCCTGCGGTCTTTCGACTCTCGCCGGGACGGGTTCCTCGGATTCAGTGCAGCAATTGCCTCTTGCTCTATAACTGGGTTAACATTACGCCAGTCGCGAGCAGTTTTGTGGTGCTGTCCCAACGATCCGATTCTTGAGGAATTGTCTTCCCGATGGTCGGAACGGTGGAGGTGCTCTGGAACGCGTTGGGGTCTTACGCCAGCCCATGTCGGATCTATGCGACATTAGTCGAAATTGGAGACCAGCTTTTGACTTCCGGACATGGTGACCTTTTGCTGCTCCAGTCCCTTGTTGAGTAATTTGATACCCAACCAGATCTGCTCTGGGCCTGGATTAGCCGATAGGATTTCTTGGGCCGCAACGGTGTTCTGTATTGGTGTTGGATACACCCAATCCCCTTTGTTGTCTTTCTGAGGTATCCCCATTTCTCCTCCAAAGAGAACTTTGTGGATCTGCAGGAATTGGTTGTCATTAGTATGACGTTTCCTGGTCTTCTGATGTTGCCTGGAGTTGTATTTTTCCGCAGATGCATGCGTTTCTTCTCTTCCTCGATGTTTTTGGCTTCATCTAGGAGTTGTTGTCGACGCGCTTCTAGGGCCTGGGCCCTTTCGTCTAGCTCTTCAGCAGTATGTTCTGCAGCTGTAGGATCAGGTGTGGTTAATGCAGCATCCACCGGTTCTTCTTTCTTGGGCTCGTCTGGGATAAGTGCTCCATCCGAGTCTTCCTCATATTCCTCGACAATCACCTCCTCTGATGGAGGATCTTTTCCCGGGGTATTGTTCTTCTTCTTTGCCTTCTTGGCGGCGCCGGTAGCAAAGACGGCTTTGGGACCGTTTCCTAGAGTCAAGCTCTGATCGGTACTTTCAGCCATTTGGTTCTTGGGATCTTCTCCGAGATCCATGTTGTCTTGTGCTTTGGGAGAGTTTTCTCCGGATCCTTCGTCCATGTCTTCTCCTTCTGCCGCAGCTGTGGAGTGATGCTCCTCGTCATATTCCGCGGAGAACTTGCGGAAATCTACCGACGTCATCGACTCATCCGAGGATGCGGGTACCTCGGCGTTTGTTCTGATTGCTTCTAGCACGGAGTCGGTGTTGTCTCCAGCATCGGCAGAGCAGGATCTGGATCCAACATACCCGACGAAGTGTGATGCGCTCCTCCTGAGATAACTGCGGTCTTCATAGTCGGCTTCGTCGAAACGTTTGATGGTTTCGAGGATTTCATCTACGCCTGAGTTCTGCATCACCATACGTCGTAGCGTGTACCTCAGGAAAGGCCTGTCTGCCCTGGCATCGTTAGAGCCGGAACCGTCCTTGTTGGTGTGCTCCTCCTAGATTTCAACCTCAGCGGGTGGGTCGATCTGGGAATCAGTCTCTCCCGGGAGATCCACTCCACATTCGACTTGGACCGCTAGGTCTGCTTCAGGCTCGGATTTCTCCACTATCTCCGCAACTGGTGCGGTCTGGGTGGATTTAGGGTTTCCTGAGATCCGGAACTTTGTCACCTCCGCGGACAAAGGGGACCCAGAATTTTCCTCTGCCTCTGTCATCACCGCTGGGGTGGGTGGGACAGGTTCAGGAAAACCGATGTAAACATCGATCTCGCCAAAAGACATGATGGTGTAGGCAGTCACAGCCTCCCTAGCCGGACTCCAGGTCTCATCGAGAATGATGAGAGGGACGTCGCGGGCGTAGAGGATGCGACCGATGGCGATGGTCTCGCCGATTCCGATTCTTGCAAATTCCGCTCGAAATGCAGATCCGAAGCTCACTTGCCCCACGGTGGGCGCCAACTTTCGTCGGATTGATGACAAGTACGCCATGAGGGGTTCCTCGAGGCATGCGGAAGAGAGGGGTGTGAGACGTACGGTGTTTCGGGACGGTGAGCACACAAGTTTACCTAGGTTTGAATTCGCCGGCTTTGGATGGATCCTACTCCTCCTAGTAATCCAGTAATACGGCAGAGTCGGAATATGGGTTACAAGGGTTCGCCTGTGCGAGTTGAGATTGTAGACTATTGAGGGTGCCCTAAAGGCTCTCCCTAGGACGGCTTATATAGATATCTGGCCTAGGGTTTACAGGAGAAATCTGTCCGGCTACGACTAAAAGTCGGTTACAGAGTACATCTTGAACTACAAGTAACACTATGGGCCTATGTCGGTAAGTCTTCTGGGCCTTCCCGTAGCCGGACTGGACTCCGTCTTTTCTCCCTGGCTGCGCTGCCCGTGAAGCAAAGCTCTAACCCGAAGTGGGCCACCCTGCTTAGTGAGGAACTGTGAGGATACTCGGAAAGTATATCCCCACCAGTTCCAACAACCAAGCTCCCATTGATTCTGTCACTTAGTTCTGACTGCAAATTCTCGATTTCTTGGTCCAAATACTTATTTCGTTCCGACAGCTTGTAATTTTTTCAGATGCATCACAAGCATCAGTAAATCTTCTCAACCTTTCCAACTCATACATCTCCCATAACTGGGCCAAACATTTCTTAAGTGCATCTGGCCACTCAAGATCCACCCACTCTATTGCTTTACACACCGGGCCAACCTAAATAAACACACACTATCATGTTATGGACACACACGATACATTTGTCTTCATGTCACCATTGCACATAATGTAAATAAACCCGATTTGTATATCCCAAAAACCTTCTCCCAGTGTTACTGCCTTCGAATGCAACATATCTCCTCAGTTTTAGCCCATGGTCACATGGTACTTCTCCATCGAGATCTAGGCCCTCCCATTCAGAGTCATAAATCATCCGTGGTACCTATAAGTAAATGCAAAGCTAGAATTGAACACAATTGCATGCACATATGGAGCTCAGATCGAGGGATTTACCAATGCCTAACCCTAGTCCGAGAAAACAGAGAAACTCACATCATGGAAGGAATACTCGATGTCGGAGAGAAGGTTGTCACTGCTCAACTGGTCATTCTCGTCGTTCCAGGATAGCATGGCGAATGCGTCGGTGAGGGGAGAGAGAGAGAGAGAGAGAGAGAGAGAGAGAGAGAGAGAGAAAGAGTGGCGGAAGTGAAGGGCGTCACCGCTGCAATAATGACTAAATTGGCATGTTACAATAGTTTCATGGATACCATGCCCTTTCCCTTGATTACTGTCTCCTACCTAATAGGGTTTCTCTTCATACATTCTTATTTCAAATTTTAAACATGTACTCCGTCCATCCCAATTTCATTGCCTAAGGAAAACATACCAGTATATTACATCATCTAAAGAAACAAAATCATGTCAACTACAAGGTTCTTATGCATCCCTTGTTCAGTCATGGTTTCACAAAACATTACATTACAATCTCTCAACAAACATAATCACATAAACAAGTATATTACATCAGCTCAAGAAAAAATCATGTCAACTACAAGGTACTTACGCACCACTTGTCCAGTCATGGTTTCACAAAACATTACATTACAATCTCTCAACGACCAAAATAACATAAACAAGTACAATGCATCATCTCAAGAAAAATAATCATGTCAACTACAACGTATTTATGCATCACTTGTCCAGTCATGGTTTCACAAAACATTACACTACAATCTCCCAACAAACATAATAACAGAAACAAGTACAGTACGTCATCTCAAGAAACATAATCATGTCAACTACAATGTACTTATGTATTATTACAACAACGATGATTTCAGTGAGTGACATGTCCGAAAATCTCAATAGCACGCACAACATTATATCGCAATCTCTCAACAAACATAATCACAGAAACACGGTCTGAATGCTACAACAGTCAATGTTACAAATACAGGCAGGGGAACCCCGTGGTCCATATGACAAGCCTAGGGTAGTAGCTCTCATCATATCTCATCAACGTCGACCACCTCATTCTGTTCAGCCACTACAGGGGCCTCTACATCCACTATAACCTGTTCAACAACATCAAAAATGGAACCAAGGAAGAACACCTTCCTAGTTCGCTTCTTTCGTCGCATAATCTGCATCAGATCTGTAGTATCCAAAACATCTGTGAATTGCTGCTTCTTATGATGTCACCATCAGATTTGTGCAATCTTCTTAGGGCCAATACTGATTTCCTTACCGATCATCTCTCTCATTTCATCAAGAGTTATGTTTTTGGAATTGATAGTGATCTCCACAGTACATGACGAAACTGGCTTATTAACTACCTCATCAAGTTTTGCCATGTATGAATCCACCTCTAAGCGTATACTGAGCTTATCTAGATCAACATCTTTTGTTCCATAGTCTCTAAGGGACGAAGCTCTAGCAACAAGATCTCCAGCATCTGCATACATATCATCAATCATCGCTTCAACTTTCACCTTACGATTAGCTGCACAAAACTCTCAAACCATCTGAAGATCATGGGAGGGCTCAATTTGCTGATAGGTATCATTCATGTTGCGCCACACCAATTTTGTCCTCTGTCTAGAACCCCAGGGAATCCTAGCATGAATCATATCTACCAGCTGCGAAACAGACACAACCTCTTTGTAATTCACAAGAAGATGCACATCTTGCCCGAACACAACCCTCTCACAACCAAAATCTAGTTTTGCAGTGTACTAGCGAACATGAACTGTGAACTCATATACGTCCCTTGTATCAAAGTTGTGCCTAATTTGATTAAAAAGGGGAACTTTTCAATTCATTCAATTCTATTATGCCATAACTAATCTACTTGTAAGATAAGGCACAGATAAGAAAAATTCACCTCTTGCTCTTCTCCTGGCTTTTTTCTTCGAGATCTGGGTGCCGCATCCACGCACCGGAGCTGAACAATCTGCAGCTGGCGTTGCTTTTCTCTTCAACCCGCTGCTCGTAGGTACCTTGGGAGCAGAATCCTTGCTGACCTTCTCTCTAACAGGGGCTGAAGACCTCGCCGCTGCTTTGCGTTGAGGCCTAGACTCTGGCCCCGGCGGACCCTGTTGGGGATATACTTTCCGGGTATCCTCACAGTTCGTCACTGACCAAGGTGGCCCACTTCGGGTTAGAGCTTTGCTTCACGGGCGGCCCAGTCAGGGAGAAGAGACGGAGTTCAGTCCGGCTACGGGAAGGCCCAGAAGACTTACCGACTTAGGCCCATAGTGTTACTTGTAGTTCAAGATGTACTCTGTAACCGACTCTCAGTCCTAGCCGGATAGATCTCTCCTGTAAACCCTAGGCCGGATATCTATATAAGCCGTCCTAGGGAGAGCCTTTAGGGCACCCTCAATAGTCTACAATCTCAACTCGCACAGGCGAACCCTTGTAACCCATATTCCAGCTCTGCCGTATTACTCGATTGCTAGCAGGAGTAGGATCCGTCCAAAGCCGGCGGATTCGAACCTGGGTAAACTTGTGTGCTCACCGTCCCGGAACACCGTACGTCTCACACCCCTCTCTTCCGCACGCCTCGAGGACCCCCTCATGGCGTACTTGTCATCAATCCGACGACAATTGGCGCCCACCGTGGGGCAAGTGAGCTTCGGATCTGCGTTCCGAGCGGAATCTGCAAGAATCGAAATCGGCGAGACTATCGCCGTCGAACGCATCCTCTACGCCAGCGACATCCCTCTCATCGTTCTCGACGAGACCTGGATTCCGGCTAGGGAGGCCGTGACTGCCTACACAATCATGTCTTTTGGCAAGATCGATGTTTACATTGTTTTTTCTGAACCTGTCCCACCACCCCAGCGGTGATGATAGAGGCAGAAGAATCTTCTGGGTCCCCTTTGTCCACGGAGGCGGCAGAGTTCCGGATCTCAGAAAACCCTAATCCCACCCAGCCCGCACCAGTTGCGGAGATAGTGGAGAAATCGGAGCCTGAAGAAGACCTAGCGGTCCAAGTCGAATCTGGAGTGGATCTCCTTGGAGAAGTCGGATCCCAGATCGACCCACCCGCGGAAGTCGAAATCCAGGAGGAGCATGTCAATGACACTGATTCCGGCTCTGATGATGCCGGGACGGACAGGCCTTTCCTGAGGTACACACTGCGACGTATGATACTGCAAGGCGCAAGCGCAGACGCAATTCTCGAGACCATCAAAAGTTTCGACGAAGCTGATTGCAAAAGCCGCAGGTACCTCACGAGGAACACGTTGCACTTCGTCGGATATGTGGGATCCGGATCCGGCTCTGCCGATGCTGGAGAAAAGACCGACTCTGTGTTGTAGGCAATTGGAACAAACACCAACGTACCCGCATCCTGGGATGAATCGATGACGTCAGCGGACTTCCGAAAGTTCTCCGTGGAATATGAAGAGGAGTATAACTCCAAAGCTGCAGAAGAAGGAGAAGCCATGGACGAAGGATCCGGGGATTACTCTCCCAAAGCGCAGGATGACATGGAAGTTGGAGATAATCCCGAAGTCCAGATGTCCGAAAGTACCGATCAGAGCTTGACTCCGGGAAACGGACCCAAAGCCGTCTTTGCTACTGGCGCTGCCAAGAATGCAAAGAAGAAGAACAAGAAGAACAAGACCCCGACAAAAGACCCACTGACAGAGGAGGTGATTGCCGAGGAATATGAGGAAGACTCGGATGGAGCGCTTATCCCAGAAGAGCCGAAAAAAGAAGAATCGGTGGATGGACACTTAATCACTGAAGGTGCGTGTAAACTCATCGATGCTGCATTAACCACACCTATTCCTACAGCTGCAGAACATACTGCGGAAGAACTGGACGAGAGGGCACATGCCCTAGAAGTGTGTCGTCAAGTACTCCTCGATGAAGCCAAAAACATTGAGGAGGAAAAGAAACGCATAGCATCTGCGGGGAAGTACCACTCCAGGCAATACCAGAAGACCAGGAAGCGTCATACCAATGACAACCAGTTCCCGCAGATCCACGCCGTCCTTTTCAGAGATGAGATGGGGAAGCCTCAGAAAGATAGCAAAGGAGATTGGGTATATCCAACCCTAGTACAAAATACCGTGGCAGCCCGAGAAATTCTATCGGCTAATCTAGGACCGGAGGAGATCCGTTTGGGAATCAAACTACTCAACAAGGGACTGGTGCAGCAAAAGGTCGCCTTGTCCGGAAGTCAAAAACTGGTCTCGGATTCCGACCAATGTCTCACAGATCCGGCATGGGCTGACGTAAGACCCCATCGCGTTCCGGAGTAGCATCATCGCTCCGAACGCCGGGAAGACAATTATTCGAGAACCGCATCATCAGGACATCATCACAGAACTACGCGTGACTAGAGCAACATCGCCCCAGCAGCCGAACAAGAGGCCATTGTTGCACTGTATCCGAGGAATCCTCCCTGACGAGAGTCGAACAATCGAAGGGGAGAAGATAAAGAGAAACGTCGGGAGGAGGATCGTCAAAAAATGCCACCTCCTAGACATGCAAGCCATCCCGCTGACCCTCACCATGGTGGGAACGACGGACGAAGGAATGACGGAAACCATTCCGGCACAAGCCGGCAGGGGGCTTGTCGTAGTGAAGACCCTCCCTGGAACCGGAATAATGATGCTCCGGACGGAGGCCGACGATCAGCCAGAAACAATCCAGTTAACCCACCCTCTCCACCAAGTAGTCATCACAATGGCTCTCAAGGGGGACAAGGAGGACGACGTGGCGGAGGAGGTGGTGGCAGAAGACGAAATCCGGCTCCAAGGCACCGCAGCCACAACCGACATTCAGGACGATCTCTATCCCTGAACGACGCAAGGCACAAGATCAACTCCAACATAGAGGCGCGGCGCTACGAAAACGATGATATCTACGTGGGCCCAAAATGCTTCGGACCACGCATCAGAGCTACAATATTCCCGAAAGGATTTGCTATCTCAAGACATATCCAAGCCTTCGACGGCATTGCTCAGCCAGATACCTGGCTACAGGATTTTTTCCAAGCTTGCTACATCGCCAAAGGCGGAAACAGCCTGGTCGAAACCCGATATCTCCCACTTATGTTGTGGAAGACGGCACGATCATGGCTCAATGAACTTCTGGAGAACACCATCCATAACTGGTATGACATGCAAAGTGCGTTCTTTCAGAATTTCGAAAGCACATATCGGAGGCCCTGTACGGTCAGAGACCTATAGCGTTGCACCCAAAAAGCCGAAGAAACTTGCCGGGATTACCTCAGACGATGGAAAGAACTCCTATGAAGGAGTAAATGATCAAACTGCGATTAAAGCTTTCATTGCAGGTCTCCCAATTGGTTTACTGCGTCATCGTCTGAAGTGTGACAAAGTCACTGATTTGGGAGAGATGATAGAAACAGCGAGCAAGTATGCGGATGCTGACGACAATGCAGAGGGATTGCTCAATGCCCTAGCTGTGCCTCAGTCAGCAAAACAACCAAAGCAACAAGCTCAGAAGTGCAAAAATACCTCGGAAGAGAAACCCAGCACGGAAACGGCAGTAGTCACTGCTACTTTCGGGTCTGGAGGACGAGGAGGATGCGGCGGAGGCCGCAGGCGTGGCCGTGGGACTTCTAGGGTCCAAGGTAGAGGAGACCAGCAACTAGGCAAAACCTACTCCTGGGCCGACATTGCCAATAACCCATGTGTGCATCACTTAGACGCCAATGGGGGCTCGTCCCACACCAATGCTGAATGTCGTTTCAATGACGACATCAAAAGAGATGACACCGTGGGCTACAAAGCTAAGTGGAAGAAGGGAAAGAAGAATCCTGAAAAAGATAAGGAGACCAAGGAAGATTCCGACATGGAGGAAGGTGATGATTTAAATCCCAAGCCGGAAGGGAAGAAAAATTTTCCGACCAAAAAAGACACTTATGTTACCTTCCTCGGATCTCAACCAGCAAAGGTCAAGAAAGCAGTTCTACATGAGCTCAATGTAACAGTTCCGGCTGTTGCCCAATTTCTGGACTGGTCGGAAGTGGCAATCACATTTGACCACGCTGATCATCCGCCTAAGTTGCACAGGCGAGGAAAATATGCCTTAATCGTCAATCCACTTGTTGACGGTTATGGTTTCTCCAAGACCCTCATGGACGGTGGTAGCATCATCAATATTCTCTATGTCGAAACGCTACGCCGGATGAAGATCTCAGAGACCCAGCTGAACCATAGCACTGTGATTTTCACGGAGTTGTCCCAGGAAGACACGCCAATTCCCTGGGAGAAATCACTTTGGATGTCACCTTTGGAACTCCAAAGAATTATCTGACGGAGGCACTTTCCTTCGAAGTGGTCCCGTTCAATAGCGTGTACCACGCTATATTTGGACGTGCAGCTTACTGGGCCTTTATGGCTCATCCGTGTTACATTTACAATATGATGAAAATTCCAGGTCCCAACGGCGTAATCACTATGAGGGGAGACCCGAAGAAAGATCGAGAGTGCGAGGATGGAAATGCCGCCTTTGCTGAAGCCGTGCTGCATGCCCAGGAGTACCAGGAGATCAAGAAGAGCATAGATCCGTCCGAGATGCCAGCAACAAAGAAGGAGGTGACAAAGCCAAATCCGGAGTTCAAAGCATCAGAAGAGACGAAGAAGACGCCATTGAAGGATGATGACCCCTCCAAGGTGACCCAGATAGGCGTAGGCCTAAGTAGCGCATAGGAAAGCGTGCTCGTCAAGTTCCTCCAAGCAAATCAAGATATCTTCGCATGGCAGCCATCTGACATGACCAGGGTACCTAGGGAACTTGCCGAGCACTCTTTAAATGTAAACCCGAATGTTAAACCCGTCAAACAGTCCTTACGACGTTTTGGCGATGAAAAGCGTAAGGCAATAGCTAAGGAACTAGCACAGCTCGAGTTAGCCAGATTCATAGAAGAGGTCATCCACACTGAGTGGTCGGCCAATCCTGTAATGGTCCCTAAAAAGGACACCACTGATTTAAGGATGTGTGTTGATTATACTGCCTTGAACAAGGCTTGTCCAAAAGATCTGTTCGCTCTGCCTAGAATTGATCAAGTTATTGATTCTACGGCAGGCTCAGAACTCCTTTGTTTTCTCGACGCATATTCCGGTTATCACCAAATCCAGATGAAGGAATATGACAAAGTCAAAACTTCATTCATAACCCCCTTTGGAACCTTCTTTTTTGTTACGATGCCCTTTGGGCTGAAGAACGCAGGAGCTACCTACCAGCGTACGATGTAGCGTTGCATCCACGACCAACTCGGATGCAATGTACATGCATACGTGGATGATATTGTGGTAATGTCCAAAAAGAAGGAAACACTAATTTCTGACTTGGAGGAAACGTTCGCAATCTACGAAAATACAACATCATGCTTAACCCGAAGAAATGTTTCTTTGAAATACCAGCTGGAAAATTGTTAGGTTTCATCGTGTCTGAAAGAGGCATAGAGGTGAACCGAGACAAAATCAAGGCTATACTCAATATTTCCAGGCCAACTCGCCTGAAGGACGTACAAACATTAACTGGTTGCATCGCTGCGGTCAGTCGATTTGTAAGCCGGCTTGGTGAAAGAGCCACACCATTATACAAACTCCTGAAAAAGACCAAGGATTTTGTTTGGACTGATGAAACTGAAGCTACACTACAAGACCTGAAGAAAGTACTCTCATCTTCTCCTATCCTTGCAGCGCCGAAACCTCAGGAACCGATGTTGCTCTATCTTGCTGCGACAAATAAGGTCGTTAGTATTATCATGGTGGTGGAGAGACCGGAGGAAAATCAGGAACACCTGGTGCATCGTCCGACTTACTTTGTCAGTGAGGTCCTAACAGAATCAAAACAGCGGTATCCGCACTATCAAAAGTTGGCTTACGGTGTTTTTCTAGCATCTCGTAAGTTATGACACTATTTTCAGGAGCATCCAATTACTGTGGTGAGCACAGCTCCCATGAGAGATATAATCAACAACAGTGACGCCACAAGACGCGTCGCCAAATGGGGCATAGAGCTTTCAGCTTTTGATATTGAGTATAAACCCTAGACAGCAATCAAATCCCAAATCCTTGCTGACTTTGTCGCTGATTGGACAGAGACGAAGGAAAATATGACCCTCCCTGAGTCGGAATATTGGACCCTCTACTTTGATGGGTCTAAGGCTCACAGGGGCTCGGGGGCTGGCGTGGTGCTCAAATCACCCCAAGGAGATAGACTTCTATACGTGTTGCAGATCCACTTCACAGCGACAAACAATATTGCCGAGTATGAAGCACTGCTGCATGGAATCCGGATTGCTAAGGATATTGGCATCTGACGTTTGATGTGTTACGGAGATTCGGATCTTGTTGCTCAACAAGTGTCGGATATTTGTAATGAAAATAAACACATGGCACCATATAAAGCTGTCGTGGATGATCTATCTAAATCGTTCGAAGGGTTTGAGGTTCAACACATCCCTCGAGCAGAAAATGAGGAAGCAGATGCACTATCTTGGATAGGATCTACACGGAAAGAGGTCCCGGATGGTGCTTTTTTAGAGCACCTCAAAGTTCCCTCAATAAAGGTAGTAGATGAGGAATATCCGACCAAATCCGACTCAACTCTAATAGTAGTTTTGGCTGTAATTCCCAGCTAGAGTCAACCCTACCTAGATTATCTGGTAGATGGCAAATTACCCGAAGAAAAGGTGCTGAGCCGGCAGATCATCCGACGAGCAAAAGCCTATACTATAGTTAAAGGTGAGCTCTATAAGCGGAGTGTTTCTGGGGTTTTTCAGCACTGCGTATCTCCGGAAGAAGGAGTGGAAATCTTAAGAGAAATCCACGAGGGCGAGTGTGGTCACCACGCTGCAGCCAAATCTTTAGTGTCAAGAGCTTTTAGACACGGATTTTTCTGGCTTACAGCTCAGGCAGATGCCGAACGATTAGTCAAGACGTGCAAAGGCTGCCAAAAGTACGCCAAACAATCTCATGTTCCGGCTGATCAACTGCGAACAATACCTATAACATGGCCTTTTGCGATCTGGGGGCTTGATATGGTAGGACCATTTAAACGAGCTCCAAGTGGATTTACTCACCTCTTAGTGATGGTGGATAAATTCACCAAATGGATTGAGGCTAAACCCGTCACAAGTTGTGATGGAGCAACAGCCAAAAGATTTGTTGAGGATGGTATAATCCGGTATGGTTATCCACATAGCATTATCACGGACAACAGGAGTAACTTCTCTATGGGAGAATTGGTAGAATTCTGCAACGAGAAAAATATCCGGCTTGACATTGCGTCAGTCGCACATCCACAGGCTAACGGACAAGTCGAAAGAGCAAATGGTTTAATCCTACAAGGCCTAAAACCGAGACTCGGAGCACCACTACGACGTGCTGCGGGGGCTTGGGCAGAGGAACTACCCTCTGTAATATGGAGTTTACGAACAAACCCAAACAGGTCAACCGGATACACACCTTTCTTCTTGGTCTATGGCGCAGAAGCAGTTCTTCCTAGTGATTTAATTCATACTTCTCCTAGAGTGGCCACGTATATTGAAGAGGATGCCGAGATTTCTCGACAGAATGATCTTGACTTAGTCGAAGAAGTTCGTGTCGTTGCTGAAATGAGATCAACAACCTATCAGTAGAAGTTATGCAAGTATCATAGCCAGAGAGTCCGAAATAGATCTTTCAATAAAGGTGATTTGGTTCTCCGGCTTGTGCAACAAAGAAAGCACAAACTTTCCCCAGTATGGGAAGGGACCTTTTTAGTTAGTTGAGTATTGCACAATGGATCGTACTAGTTAACTGACATGAGGCTAGTCAAAGAAATACCTGCTACTAAGAAGAGAAAGAGAGCTAGAGGCAGTACAAATCCGGATGAGTTAGACAGACCATGGAATATTGCTCAGCTACGTCCCTTTTATTCTTAGTTTATCCTTCTTTGTAATCATATATATGTACATGTTCTGTGAGAAATAAAAGTTTTGGTTGCCTCAAGTTTTCCTGAGAAGTTTTTACCATCTTATTTCTGAATGATCATGTCATAGTCGAAAATCCCAGAATGCGTGAAAGTACTTTATGCTCATGTTCATTCTGGTTTAGATTTCCGATTCTAAAAATGCTACCTTCGGGTATAACTCTAAAGTTTCTAGTTTATACTTTGGTTCTTTGTCTGATTGCTGGATGCGGGTATTTTCCGAGTAGTGAATTGTTGGTACTAGAAGCCAGCTATGTTTCCGAGTTTAAACTGGTTTAGAAAAGTAGCTCCGTTGCTCGGCAAAGTTTCCGTGGAGAAGGTTTAGCTGGCTCACGAAAAGGACGAGGCGGAAAGCCAGATAAACAATAAGTATAGACGAAAAAATACAAGTGCTTATGTAAACATTTCAGGCACACAAAAATTTAAAAGCCAAAAGTGTTGAATAGATCAAAAGCTTAGCACTACCAAAATTATAGTACTGCATATTTACAAGCCCATCATGTTTTTCAGAATAAGACAAATGTTTTTGGCAATCTATGATGCAGGAGGAGAGGAAGGAGCTGCCGGCTCACTAGATACATCACCTTGATATCGTTCCGAGATGTCCACATCCGAAACAGTGTGGTCATCATCGGAAACTTCTGCTGATTCTTCTGGAGGCAGAGGCGGAGTGTCCATGCAGGTGAAGAAAGGAGTTTCATAGCTAGTCAAATCAGCCACGTGACACCCATATCCGGCGCAGGAGTCCATAATGGCCTTGATGTCCTGCTCATGGCCGTCTTCATCTACCTTGCAGTACCCTCTGGTCACTTGCCATATTTCCATGTTTCCATGGTGGCTCATGACCATGGTGAGAGCGTTCTGCGCCACGGTCCGCGCGTAGGACATGTTCCAATCCTGGACGAGCTACGGCATTTCCTTTGCTTTGTCCCGCACCTAAAAATCCGACATGCTATGCATATCCGGAATCTTGATAGCTTCGCCAACATCCTCAAGGGATTGGCAGAAGTCATGAAGCAGGTCACCGACTTGGGTAAGCCGGTGGGTGCGGGGCTCAGCGGAGGTGGAGTCCGTCAAGTTCAGAGGACCTATAAACAAAAATAGTTAAAGAAAATCTGACATTGAAAGAAGTCGAAGAAAATAGAAAAGTCAGACAGATGGAGCATACCAAAAATGACGTCGTCAACCTTGGTCTTCTCTTCCCGAAGACTCTGGAGTTCAGCCCGGAGCGCCTCGGAAAGGTCCCTCTCTCTACACAACTCATTATTGAGGTCCGAGATTTTTTGATCTTGAGCAGCAATCTTACGATCACGCTCATCAGTAGCTATGGAGGAGGACTCAAGGATTTGAGCAATGCTCTTTTCATGATCCGCCTTGAGCTGATCCAGCTCTTGGCGAAGCTCCTTGTTCTCCACCACCAAAGTCTTGAGGTTCTCGGCCTCTTCGATCATGGTGCAGGACTGTTTTACCAACGTTATAAGTGAAAAAAGAACAACAGTTCAGCAAAAGTTCTGTTGGAAATATGCCCTAGAGACAAATAGTAGTGAGGACTATTATCATATTTCATATAGTTTATGATTAAGTTTTATATCATGCTATAACTGTGTTGAGTGGAAACATCAATACACGTGTGATATACAAACAACCAGGGGTTCCCAGTGAAACTCTAGTCACTGGTTCATTGGTCAACAGATGATCATGTTTCCTGATCATGTGGCATTTATGCCAGTTGGAAATGAGGTCGTCACATTCTGAGAATGAGATGATGAACCAATACCCAACCTAAACATCGTGACCTGATCATGTCACGAAGTTCAAGTTACGATGATTAGAAATGGATCCTCGTAGACTATTCCTTAGACCGTGAGGCTATATCAATCACTGTCTCTCGAGAGTGCTTAGAGAGCATCAAACGCCATCTGGTAAAACGGTGGTTATAAAGGTGTGTTCAGGTATTCGGAGGAAACCGTAGAGGCAATATATTTCAAGAGCGGGATTTGTCCATCCATGTGACGGGAAGATACTCAAGGGCCCACTCGGAGAAGTTATATCCAATAGCTGCGCAGCGTGTGATTAGATCACGGGGATATCACTTGTCGGAACAAGTAAAGTAGCATTGTTCAGTAACGAGATTGAACACCACATGGCGATGTCATTGATCAGATCTCGGGCAATGCCAGTATCGAATGACAAAGGGAATAACACACGACTGTCCGGGTTCAAACGATGAAAGATCTTTGTGGAACACACAAGGGTCACATGGCCATCCAGGTCCCTCTGTTGATCATTGGTGCGGGAGTGTACCGACCATGTCTGGAATGTTCCCGAACCATGGGGTATCACGCTTAAGGGCTTGATGATGCTTAGATAGTGTTTATAGGATCGGTAGAATCGCCGAAGAAAAGAAGGGAGAAAACCGGAAGGGTTTCGGTAAGTCCGGAGGATGTCCGGAGTGGAGGTGGAAGGTGTTCCATGGCCACGGAGATTAGATAATGTGTGAATGAATGTTAAAATATTGATTTAATCATTTATTCATAATTATTTAATAAAGATAAAATCAATTAAAAAGGTCAAAAGGCTTAATGGGCCAATTCCGGAGGGAGAGGGCCCATTAGGGGAAAGGAGAGAGGGAGAAGGGGCAAGGGGGAGGCCGGCTGGGCCTAGACCCCCACGCGGGGACCACTAGGTGGCCGGCGGCCACCTCCTCCCCCTCCTCTCCTTTATTCCCACCCCGGGACTTTGACGGAGGTAGTACCTCCCCTCCCCTATATAAAGTGGGGTATTTGGCCTAGAAAAATTCACCAATAATCAATAAAGGTCTCCCCACTTTTGGGAGGACCTCTAATTGATATTTTCTTTCTCCCCCTCTCTCTCTCTCTCGTGACCGTGGTCCCAAGTCTGGACTGCGCGAGTGAGAGACATCTTCACCGCGGAGCGCCGTCGCGCTGCGGGATTCAGATCCGGGAGCTCTACTTCCGCAACTACTACTGGATCGGGGAAGCGGGAGTCATCGTCAGGCACCGGACGTGTGTAACTCCCCGCGAGGTTTCGCACTTGAGGCACTCAAGTCGTTGGAGCCAGAAGGAGCGCAAGGACTTCATCACGACCTTGAGGTCGGCTTCGGCTCGTCTACATCAACCACGCTCTCCTGAGCGTTGACAACGCTTTTCGGTTTTCAAGGGTAAGTTCACGAAAAGCCCCTCCCGTTACTGTATTACTAATATATAGGTCCTGGCAGCTTTAGTGGTTCAGGGGCATAGAGTAAAATTTATTGTTTTTATACACGGAACCCCTTACAAATTCGACTATGAAAATATGAAAGACAAGGTTTGATCTCTCTCCGCTTATCATAGACATTTTCCAACAAATCCCGAAACGAACTAAAGGTCTCACCAAACGACCAAATTTATACAATGCCATCTCATTTGAGAATGAGTGATGCGTAGAGACGCAAAGACATGCAAATACACACGGACCTAAAACTGTCAGATCCGGAGATTATGTTAACCACTAGCAATAGCATATATGCAACACCAGAAAGCCATAGGTGTTCAATACACAAAGTTTTTCAAACTAGATTATTGACTCTAGTGCAAGTGGGAGACTGAAGGAAATATGCCCTGAGAGGCAATAATAAAGTTGTTATTATGTATTCCTTATATATGATAGATGTTTATTTTACATGCTAGAATTGTATTGATCGGAAACATCAATACATGTGTGTTTAATAAACAAAAAGGGTTCCTACTTATGCCTCTCTTATAGACTAGCTTGTTGATTAACAAGATGATCAAGGTTTCCTGATCATGGACATTGGATGTTGTTAATAACAAGGTCACACCATTGGTGGAATGATGTGATGAACATTCATCCGAAGTATAGCATTACGATCAAGTCATTATGTTTATATTGCTATAACAACATACGAAGTAATCTTTATCCTTAGACCATGAGATCATGTTAATTGCTAACACCAGAAGAGTATCTTGATAACATCAAACGTCACACCGTAACAGGGTGACTATAAAGATGGGTTCAGTACTACGAAGGTGTTATGTTGAGGCTCATGGATCAAGAGTGGAATTTGTCAATCCCGATGACGGATAATATACTCTGGGCCCTCTCGGTGATATCACATTGAGATAGCTTGCAAGCAAGTGATGTGATCACTAGAATGTTATATCACGGGAACGAGAAAAGAGTACATGTCGGTAACGAGATCAAACTAGGTATGGAGATACCGATGATTGAATCTCAGACATGTAATATATCGAGAGACAAAGGGATTTAGTTACAAGCGTTAAAGGTTCTCACGATCATAGAAGTCATCGTTGAATGTGTAGGAGTCAGTACGGATCTCCAGGTCCCGCTGCTGATTATTGATCGGAGAAGGGTCTCAATCATGTCTGCATTATTCGCGAACCGTAGGGTGGCACACTTAAGAGTTACTGGACACCATTTTGGAGCACATATGTTTCAGACGAAAGAATTGCAAAGCGTAGGAATTGTTTCAATAGAAACCGGAAATTGTTTCGGGTGAAATTGCAGAAAGTGGTTCTGCATGTGATATTGAAATATTGCAAGGGGCTATATGTGAATGTTTGTTAATTAAAGTAATTAACTAAATTCTGAATGAATTTAATAAAAGAGTTTTATTAAATGAGAGAGCATTAAATTTGGAGAAATTTAATGCATTTAAAGTGGAGACTTTAAAAGGGAATGTGAAGAGGCATTTTAATGTGGAGGGGTTACCACCACATGAATGGAGGAGGTGAAGGAGGAGGTGAAGAGACACCTCCTCCATGCACCGGCCATGAAGGAGGGGCACCCCCCTCCTCCTATAAAAGGCCCCCCTCTTCCTCCTTCATCCTCACACCTCCTTGTGAAGGATCTCTCTCCCCCTCTAGAATTATTTCCCCATGGTCTCGGATTAGCGAGATACATGTTCCCGGTGGCATTTCATCTGGAAGGAGTTGCTACTTCCGCTGGATCGCTGGAGCGAGGAGGTGGAGGTTATCCGGTGGCTTGAATGTGTGTGCGAGTGCGGATGCACTGCTGAGTTGCGGCGCTCGGACTTCCTCACGATCTTGAGATCGGCAAGTGTACGACTACATCAACCACGAGTTGCTACTCGTTAACAAAACTCGTTGTCTTCGAGGGTAAGTTCTCGTTGGATGTATGTCCACCCGTTGCTTTGTACCTAGTAGATAGATCTTGGCGTGTAGTTCACACCGCAGGAAATTTTTTGTTTTCTATGCTGCGGACCCAACAATAAGGTCAAACTCGGCCTAATGCCGAGAAATCCCTCACACAAAGCCGCATAAGCGCTCATCTCTAGTAGAGAGTTGGGAGGAAGATGGTGGAGTTGAACACTATAATGGTCAATCACCTAAAAGAATTCCGTGGGAGGGAACGACAAACCTCTGTCGAGGTGAGTGCCGAAGTGGACCCACTCGTCGTCGTGCGGGTTGGGGACGGTCTCCCCGACGCCGCTCTGCCAGTCGCCGGCACGGAGGAGCCCTTCTGTCTCCATGCCGCGGAGCTTCTCATCATCTAACACGCAGGGGATCCAGACCCCGCGGAAGCTTTCCTTCTCCGCCGCCACTTTCGTCGCCGCCATCGCCGCCAAGCCGGAAGAGGAAGAAGAAGCCATTTCTCCGGTGAGCAGGTGACCTAGGATGGGTGGCTCTGGGAGTTTTTTGGGGGAAAGCAGAGGAGCTCTGTGCACGCGGGGGAGATTTGGAGGAGAGGAAATGGCAAGGGAACAGGTGAAGAAAGGAGGAGAAGAATCCTCACCCCTTATATCCACCTAACCGCGCCAAGATTCGTGCAAATGCTACAGTTTAACCGCCACGCGTCGTCGAAGGAACTGGGAAGGACTCACGCGATGATTACGTCGCCTCGATCTCCGCGTACGCATTGAAACGGCGCCTCGGTTCTTCGAACTGTGGACCCACCAACGGTCGTGCTGACAGGATGTCTGCCAGATGACGTGACTTGACCATGACTTGTGTCAGGTGGCGTTAGAAACCAAGTTCCAGCTTAGTTTGAAATCAAGCTGGAAAATCCGAGTAACCTGTTGATAGGTCCGACTTATTTTTAAGACCCGGATCGTATTTTTTGTTGTGAAGTTTCAGGAACCCTTCAAGATTCTGCAAGCCGAAGATCAAGCTAGACGATGATGAATCCGACTTTGGATCTTGGAGGCCTCCGGGGGCTGCTGTTGGGGATATACTTTCCGGGTATCCTCACAATTCCTCACTGACTAGGGTGGCCCACTTCGGGTTAGAGCTTTGCTTCATGGGCGGCCCAGTCAGGGAAAAGAGACGGAGCCTAGTCCGGCTACGGGAAGGCCCAGAAGACTTACCGACTTAGGCCCAAAGTGTTACTTGTAGTTCAAGATGTACTCTGTAACCGACTCTTAGTCGTAGCCGGGCAGATCTCTCCTATAAACCCTAGGCTGGATATATATATAAGCTGTCCTAGGGAGAGCCTTTAGGGCACCCTCAATAGTCTAGAATCTCAACTCGCACATGCGAACCCTTGTAACCCATATTCCGGCTCTGTTGTATTACTGGATTGCTAAGAGGAGTAGATCCGTCCAAAGCCGGCGGATTCCAACATGGGTAAACTTGTGTGCTCACCGTCTCGGAACACCGTACGTCTCACACCCCTCTCTTCCGCACGCCTCGAGGACCCCCTCATGGCGTACTTGTCATCAATCCGACGACAGACCCGAATCAGCCAACGATGTAGCTACAACCTTCGCCTTGCAAGACATGTTGGGCCGCTACCGCCGGATTCAGTGTCGAGGGAGGGAGTAAAAAGGACCTCCGCCACCGATAGATTCAGGGTCGAGGAAGGGAAGAAAAAGGACCACCGCCACCGCAGCCAGATTCAGTGTTGGGTGTTAGGAAAGTATAGTAATGTATTTGCCCCTACGACACGTGCAGGGTGGCTAAGAAGAGAGGCCAGTGCGGAAGGGGCACAACATGAACTAGTGTAACAGAATATCATAACTTAACAAGGGCGATTTGAAAATACTGGGTTTGGCCATCATTCACTCGAAACACCCCTCTCAGCAATTGGCGCCCCAACTTTTCCAATCGCGGTGATTAAAATCAACTCGGGTACCGCGATGCACTGGCATCTCAACTTTTAGGCCACAAAATGATATTCCCGGGGGCAAGCCCCGGCGCTACCGCCGCTCGACTTGAGTGGTCCCAACAACTCGTGTCCTTCAGCATAAACGACCACCCCGAGTCCACACGCTAGGTGGGAGTCGTACCCATGGTGTGCTCTCCCACCATCAGCGGCGTTGCCATGGTCAAGACCCTCATGGACAGCGGAGCTGGCCTGAACATCCTTTCAGAGGAGGCATTCCCTAGATGTTGGTGCCTATGGCCCACCTAGAGCCGGCGCTACCATTCACGGGTGCGACGGAATGTGGGACCGTGCCCCTCGGGAAGGTGCAGCTTCCTGCCACGTTCGGCATGAGCGACAACTACCACACTGAGCTCATCACCTTCCATGTCACCCGCACCGGGCTGCCGTACAACGCCATCCTGGGCTACCCACCCTAGCAAAGTTTGTTGTCATCACCCATAGAGCCTACAATGTGATCAAGATGCTGAGAAGCACGAGGCGTACCCTCACGGTTTTTTGCCTCAAGGTGAAGGCTTGGCATTCCCTTAAACAAGTATAGAAGGGGGCAGCGACCGCCCTCCCCGAGGAGGGAGCGGAACCGGGGGACGTGGAACCCCCCGTGCCAAAGAGGCTGACCCCGCCCCAGGATGCGGGCGAGGGGAGCCCGGGGTAAGAAGGCGGTCCGCCTAGAGGGTGAAGTCGCCTCCTCCATCAGTGTGGCTGGGAAGAAAAAGCTGTTGTTCTCCCAGGAGCATGCGGCAACAAAGAAGGTCCTTCTCGACCGCGCCATCTCGGGCGCCACAATCACCATAGGGGTGCACCTCGCGACGGAAGAGGAGCAGGCGCTCATCTCCTTCCTACGTGCTAACGCAGAAATGTTCGCCTGGACTCCGTTGGACATGACGGGGATGCCTTGGGAGGTGATAGAGCACCAGCTGGCAGTGTTCCCAATGGCGTGCCCAGTGAAGCAAATGCCGACACGGCAATCAGCAGAGAAGTAGCAGTTCATATCGCCGAGATGGAGAAGCTGGTCAAGGAGTGTATTGTCCGCGAGGTACTCCATGTCGATTGGTTAACCAACCCGATCGTGGTTCCAAAGACCACAGGAGAGGGCGCCCCTAGATTGACTTCATTGACCTCAACAAGCGTGCCCCAAGGACCCGTGCCTAATCCCTCGGATCGACCAAATAGTGAACTCAACGGCGCGATGTGACCTACCATGCTTCCTCGATGCATTCTCGGGTTACCACTAGATCAGTCGGCCTCAAGAAAACTAGCACCACCTTCTAGAGGCTGATGCGCATCGCCCTGGGCACGCAAATGGGAAAGAATGGAAAAGCCTACATTGACGACATCAAGCTAGTAATGGACCTAACATAAACCTTCAATAACTTACGCCGGGTGAACATCAAGCTCAACCCCACTAAGTGTGTATTCAAGGTTCCGTCCGGGAAGCTTCTTATTTTCCTGGTATCACACTAGGGCATTGAGGTGAACCCGGACAAGGTACGAGCCATCGAGGAGATGCGGCTGCCCAAGCGGCTCAAGGACATGCAATGCCTGGCGGGGTACCTAGCGGCCCTCGGGAGGTTCATTTCTAAGCTAGGGGATAAGGCTCTGCCCTTCTTCAAGATCATGAAGAGGACTGGCATCTTTCGGTGGACTCTGGGGGAAAATGAAGCCTTCGAGGCCCTCAAGAGGTACCTCACCAGCCCCCCGGTCATGGTGGCGCCGAGGGAGCATGAGATCCTATTGTTGTACCTGGCGGCTACCCCGTAGAGGGCAAGCGTTGTCCTCGTCACCGAGAGAGAAGAGGAAGTTGTACGAAAGGCCTGACCCTACGCGCCTCGCGAGGGCTCAGGGGATAGAGCTCCCGTGGAGGGCGTCGGCGTGCCAGCGAACGCCCTCGGACAAGAGGTATCGAAGCCCTGGGAGGAGGATGCCCATGAAGCCCCGACGAGGACCGTGGAGCTAGTGTAGCGCCTAGTCTACTTTGTTAGCACGGTGCTTCGAGACGCCCGGGAGCGGTATCCGATGCAGCTGAAATTGCTCTATGCGCTCCTCGTGGCGTCCCGAAAGCTTCGCCACTACATCCAAGGCCACCCCATCAGGGTGGTCATGATGCAACAACACGCATCGCAGAGTGGGCCATCGAGCTGCAAGCTTTTGAGTTGACGTTCAATACCACTCCCACCATCCGTGGGAGGGACCTCGCAGAGTTCACTATGGAACGGACGGATCCCGGCAGCATCGAGGCTAGGGAGGAGATGTCCCAACTACCCGGGAAGCTTGACTCGGTACGTTGGGTAGTGAAGTTCGATGGGGCATTTAATGGTGACAGGGTGGGGGCAGCGGCGGTAGTCAAGTCCATGACGGGCGACAAGATATACTATGTCGTGCAACTGCAGTTCAAGGAAGAGGCCAAGCGCTCCAACAACATCACCAAGTATGAGGGCTTAATCGTAGGGCTCAAGGATGCCATCACCCTCGGCATCAAGCGGGTCACAATATAGCGAGACTCCTTACTCCTCGCCAACTTCTCCAACAAAAGCTACAAACCCAAATATGAGCATATGACAGGTTACCTGGAGGAAGTTTGGAGATTGGAAAAGCACTTCCTAGGCATGGACCTCCTCCACATTCTGTGGGGGAAAACCAGGAGGCCGATGAGATTGCCAAACACGTGCCCCATCAGGAGCCACAACAACCAGGAGTCTTCGAGGAAAGACTCTTAGAACTGTTGGCAACCCCACGAAGCAAGGGCTAGGATAGCCCTCGCGAGGGCCCCCCACTACCCCCCTCGAGAGGTGCCCCGGATTGCGGGCTGCCCTCAAGAGACCGCCTCGTCATGGCACTAGCCACTTAAGATACAAACTAGATCTTCGAGATCAAGGCTTACCTAAGGGACAACACCCTACCAGATAACGAAGACGTGGCGGAGTGCCTCGTCCGCCGGGCTAAGAAGCACTACATTGTGGATGGGGACCTCTATTGCCACAGACCAAATGGTGTGGTCCTGCGGTGCATCACAGCCAAGGAGGGCCACGAACTATTGGCCGACATCCATGCCGGGGAATGCGGCCACCACTCCTAGGAGCGCACCCTCACGGGGAAGCTTTTCTGTAGCGTTTTTTACTGGCTCACGGTGCTTGATGGCACCACAGAGCTGGTCAAGTCATGCGAAGTCTACCAAATCAACGCGAAGCAGATTGACCAACCTGCTCAGCAGCTACAAACCATCTCACTCTCGTGGGCGTTCGCAGTCTAGGGGCTGGACATCCTGGGGACATTCCCTAGGGCGCCTAGGGGTTACCGGTATCTCTACATCGCCATCGACAAATTCACCAAGTAGGCAGAGGTTGTGCCAGTCAGAACCATCCCCGCGGGATCAGCGGTCAAATTTGTCAGCAGCCTGGTGTGCCATTTTGGTGTGCCAAATCGCATCATCACCGACAACGGCAACCAGTTCACGAGTGGGAAGTTCAAATCTTATTGCAAAGACATAAGGAACAATATCTCCTACGCCTCTGTTGCCCATCCATGCAGTAATGGGAAGGCCGAGCGGGCCAATGCAGAGGTGCTCAGGGGCCTTAAGACAAGGAGCTTTCGCCGCAATATTAAGGAGTGTTGCCAAGGCTGGATCGACGCGCTCCCAGGTGTACTATGGTCCATCCGTACCACTGCGACCAATACAAAAGGCGAGACCCCATTCTTCCTCGTCTATGGAGTTGAAGCTGTTTATCCTAGCTGAGCTGAAGCACGGGTCCCTGCGGGTCCTAGTCTTCAATGAGGTGGCACAAGAGGAGCTCCGGCAATAAGACCTCATCCTCCAAGAGGAGCCCACCACAAGGTCAACGTCCGGGAAGCCAGGTACCAACAGGCGCTACACCGCTGCCACTGTCGCAACTGCAGACCCATACCTTGGAGGTGGGGCACCTTATCCTCCGACAGTTTCTCTCTTCTGAGGGCCTCCACAAGCTCTCCCTGGTGTGGGATGGACCCTTTTGGGTCGCCCATGTCTCAAGACCAGGAGCGCTCCGACTAGAGGCGGAAGAAGGGGTGCCAATCCCAAATGCGTGGAACATCTAGCACCTCTGTAAGTTCTACCCCTGAGCCCCAACGGAGCCGGTATCTAGCCTTGATTTTGTTCCCCCCTTTTCCTTCAGATTGTTTTGGTTTCCCCCTATTCTCCTTTTCTGCGATCTGAAAGACTTGAGAGCAGCTGACGCTATGGTTTTCACTACTTCTTTGTTTTTCTACGGTGCTAGTCCCTCGTGCGAGTTGTGTGAGCGGGGGCTAGGCAGGGCGCATTTCATCGATGCCACCCTCGGTCGACACTAAGACCTAAAGTGTCGAGCTCTGACTGACGGACTAGCTCCAGCGGCAAGTCACCTAACCCATAGTTCTTAGTGCTCGATAATCCTCACACAGCACGCATGGATAAAGCATTCACCATGCGAAACCCTCCTCTAGCGGCAAGTCACCATCCTCCAAGGTGGCCACAGTGGTAGTCGGTCACACGACCAAGCCGTAATCCACATTAGGAGCAAGCTGTAGGAGGTTGGTGAAGATCTCTCTCCCCATGATGCCTAGCATCTCTTGGCATTCCTGGGTGATGAAACCATCCAGGCCTTAGGTCGCCCCTCCAGAGGAGTGGGGATCTTGCGGGTAAGATCAAGGAATGCCTCTTCCTCATACCCGGCGGATAGGTCAGGAACACGGAAGCCCTCGACGCAAGGGAAAGGGAGAATAGCCGAGCCTTACTCAGTGAGGGCAGCGAATGACTTCCTCTAGGCCTCCAGTGCCTGTTGAGTTGAACGGTCGCCCTCCTCGCAGACCCTGGCGATGGCGGCATCATCTTTCTTCAAGGCCGCTACCTCGCTCTTGAGGTCCTCGACCTCACGGAGCAAGGTGTCACAGCAATTCGTCCCAGCCTCCAAGGCCTGGTGCAGCTGAGATTTTTCCTCCCGCTCCTTTATCAGGGAGCCTCGCAGCTCCTCCAACTTGGTGTTAGCATCGTAGAGCTGGTCGTCGAGCTTGAGACGGCGCTTGGCCATGGCCGCCTCCCACAAAGAAACCGATCCTTCGCGTATAGCAAAGCCTTACTCCTGAGAAGAAGCACGTGCCTACGCATCGACGATAATCTTCGTCGCCCGTGCCGAGGCATCCTGAAGCATCGTCACCATTGAGAGCCAGGCCTTCTCTTGCTCTGCCACTTTTGTCCGCTGGGCCTCACTGAGCTGGTCCTAGGCCAGCACCAGCTGGAGATCCTCCCTCATGGCGTACGCCAGGAACCGGTCCAGTTCCACTTGACCTCCAGAGATGAGCCTCCCTACGCGTTCAACCTGGCCAAAGCTCGGGAGCTCCAATGTGGCCAAGACCAGTGCGCGGAACTCAATGGGACCAGCCTCGGAGGCCGTCCGTGCCTCGGGTGAGCGTCGGGGACCAGAGTTAGAAGGAGCGGGAGGTGCCGAGACCGGCCCGCTGGCTCCGCCCTTAATAGAGCCGTCAACTTAAGGGGCCAGCAGGATAGCCTGACACAGGTACGAGTTGACCACGGTGGTGGGAGGCCCCCTCCTGGGATGCGTGGGGGATGGTAGCGTCGTCCACGGGGCGACACCCCGCGCGTCTCCCTCCGTGAGGTCGGTGGAAGCCAAGGGGCTGCTCGGCTTTGGGGATCACCCCGCCTCACCGTCCGCCGGCACAACGGCTTTCCTCGCTTTGGGGACCTTCGATGGGGCAGACTCCTCGTCGGAGCGGGCCGGGAGATCGCTGCTACGAGTAGCCAGGCGGGCCTTCCACGAGTAGGTCTGTTTTACCTGCCTGTTTCGGGGGGATTGCCACTGCAAGCCACTCTATAGTGCAGTCAGGAAAGCAATCAATAAGGAGAGGTAGGACTTCGGCCTAGGGTCAGTCGAGCTTTACCTATGAATACTGGCAGACAAGAGCTAGGAGCCCCAACTCCCTATTTTCACACTAGGCGGCATGAAGGCCTTGGTCGACCCCGAGGCACCGCTCCTGCTCGCACCGGTCTCGCGAGGTGCAGTCACCTCCCCTCCGGCACCCTCGGGGGTGGGCAACCATGCACATTTCCAATAGGACGCCTCCCAAGGACCAGACCCGCTAGCACCACACTTAGCCTTTGTGGTCTCTTCGGAGGCAACTTGATGGCCTCCTTCATCAGGACCGGGAGACGCTGGGCCTAGATGATTTTCCTTCTTCCCTTTGTGCCGAGAAGGGAGGATCTCCCATTCATCGATCTGAGGAAGGGACGCATGGATCTCGGTCTTCCTAGGGTCGAGCCAGACAGGGAGAACCCCCGCCGAAAGTTCCGACGTGGTGGAGGTGTGGAGAAGCTCATGGAGGAACCTCCATATGATGAAATCGTCGGTGATGTCGTCCCCCAAGGATAGGTGGTCTTCCTCGTCCAGGTCCCGAAGGTCCTTCGGTGCTTCTGCAATGGGGCGATGCGGTGGCGGTGGAACTCCATGGCAACCAGGGGCCCGGTAAAGCCCTAGGAATTGAGCTTCTCAACGCGCGCATCCAAGGCCCTGACCTTGTCCTCCTCCAATTTAGCCACGGACCACCGACTACGGACCTTTTCAGCTAGGGTGGTGGGAAGATGGAGCCGCGGTTCATCTTCCAGGATGTCCATGAAGAACCAATGCTTTCACAAGTCCTCCACCCGCTTCGACCAGCCCATAGGGAATCCAAAGGATCCTTCCTTTACAAAGGAAACACAGATAACGCTGTGAGAAGTGGAGGTGAGTCGAAGGGTATACATACGCCGCAGCAGCGCCATAGAGGGATTCATCCCGACAAACATATTGCACTAGAAGGAAAATATGGACAGGGTAGTAACGGAATTGGGATGGAGGTGCAGGGCGGAGATATGGCAGTGCTCCAGGACCGCCATAAATAAGGGAGAAAACAGGAGAACTAGGCCCGCGAGGAAGGTATGGAAGAAGAAGGGCCATCCAGAACCGACAAGACTCACCAGATCTGTAGAGCTAGGCCACGCCTTGGTCACCCCCAAGTCATTCTAGTATGAGGCAAGATACAAACGGAATCTGTCGAACCCCGAATCCAAGCGGATGATGGAGGGGATCAACACCTCGCCGGTCTCCTCCTCTTTGTCCTCTACCCAAGAGGACATGGCAGGAGTAGGCCTTGTCTTGGTAGCAGAGGCTGCTAGGAAGGACATTTCGTGTTGGCAAGATCAGAGACGGGGAGGTGGAGGAAGGAGAAGCAGAGGCGGCTCGGTGTTTGGAAGTGAGGATACATGGCGAGCAAGGGCACAACCCTTTAAGGGTGGTCCTCACCATGGTGGCTCGAGTGCCTAGCCATGCCATGTGGCCCCACAAGCACAGTACCCAAGGAGAAGGCGCAGCGCACGTCCTGATGGCTCTAGCCGACCGTTGGGTTACCCAATCCTGCGCTCCAGAGAGAAGCATGCGAGCCGCGTGCCCGGGCGCTACTGTTGAACCAAGGGCACCAGGGGTACCCTGAGTCCCTAGTCGGCTGGGCCCTTAGGCGGTTCTTCTGGATGTCTCGCGAGGGTCGCGAGAGGAGCCCCCTCACGAGGGCCGAAGGCGAATGAGTTTGGGTGCCAGAGGCAACAAACAGGGCGAGGGCGGACCATAGGAAGCGTTGCCCCGCTACGCTACAAACGGTCTTAGGAGGTCAAAGGTGCCCCTGGTAAATGGCCCGACAGTTGGGACGGTGTCTCCCCATTTCGGTGCAAGGGGAGCCAGAGGCGACATGTCCCACAGGAGCAGACGTCATCCATGACCGAAGGCATGAGGAGAACGGGTGCCTCTGAAGCTGTATAGGCCAGGTCCAGGGAAAGTAGTCGAGTAGACCGAGTCTTCGTTGAGTAGCAGCGGGGTGACCCTTCCCCTAGGGTCTCCTTCTACCTAAGAGGGGGTCGATTCCCAGAACTTGTAACCCTAGAAATTGGTTCTCCATTGTACCATCACAATGCACCGCAAGCAATACAACCAAGATGGAGTAGGGGATTTACCTCCTCATGAGGGTCCCAAACCTGGGTTAAAATACCCCGTGTCTTTGTTGTGTGCATGCACCGTCGCCTTTGCCATCGTAGAGAAGCTCAGAACGCATGATTCATCCCCCTCTCGAACCCAGGGCTCGTTGGACCCCTGTTCCTTAAGGGGAGACATGTCCTACAATCCTTTCTTTCTCTCGCGGACCAAAGCGCCGTGCTCCTTCCCACCTTTGGACCAAATGCTTTAGCACCCCTAAACTCCTTGTTGGCCATGAGGCCAAGGCTTTCCTCGAGCTTACAAGGAGAATCCTCTCCCTCCTGGGTAAGGCCTCGTGAGGATTGAATGAGTTCATCGCGGGCGTGTTCCAGGAGGTGTTGAGCATCGTGGGGACGACTCTCTTTTCCAACCTCCTATAGCTGGCACCTGAATGCTCGGATTGTGCGACCGGCGGAGCCTCTACAAGGTGCCACTTTGGAGGTCGTGGCTACGCTCCAGGAGAAGGTTGCCGAGCTCGTGGACAAACCGATCCTGGAGTTTCCTGCAAGGTAGATGACGAGAAGGATGGCGAGGCGAGTGGCTGAGGAAGCTTTCCCGCTGATGATGAGGATGCCGATGATTCGGGCACCGATGACCCAGCTGGTGAAGTCTGAGCTTTGTTTGCATGATGCCCGTGGGGCCTTTGGAACTTTTTACTTATTGCGAGGATTATAAGGGTACTAGCTTTAGAGTGAATCCTTATCTACCTACATGTGTTGTGGAATTTATTCCATGGTCCCTCGGGGAGGTGACCGTATGCTGTCGTGTTGAACCCTCAGGGAGGTGGCCTTATGCTTTGCATTGTTTGGGCCACTTGAGGAGGATATCCTCATGGACCGCCCTACTTGTCTCTTGTTTAGAGGGTCATGGGGCTTGTACTTGTCATGTAGGCTCCTCAAAGGAGAATATCATTTTGCAGCCTGAAAGTTGAGGCGCCCAGGCAACGCGGTAACCAAGTTGCTTGTAATCAGCAACGTTGCCCAAAGTTGGCGTGCCAAATACTCAGAGGGTCTTTTTTGGCATGAATTCAACTTTATGTTTCAATACAAAATATCAGGCTAACGCCCGTCAAGTTGGCCCCCCAGTCAGTTTTCGCCGTTATGTCGCCGCCGTTGTGGCTGCCATGTAGGCTTGCAGTGTTGGCGTCTGCATCCTTTATGCGTCTTCTTCTTCCCCAGAGTGGTAATCTGTGCTCGTGGCCATGGCGTGGAGCTGGGACGTGGATGAACCTGCTCGGCTCCGCTCTCCTCCCCATCCCGAGTCAGAGCTCACCTCACCATGGCCGCACCCATGTCACGGTGCAGGGATGAGAATTCATTCCTAGGTGAGATCTGTCACCATGCCGACCATGCTCGGTCGTGTTCTCCTCCTCGAGAATCCAAGCTCGCCGTTGCCGTGGTCGCACACGCACCAGCCACGGCGCCTTCCTCTCCGAACCCCAAAGCCACATCCTTAGTTGGGCACAACGCCAACAAGGTGAAAATGCATCCAGTTTTCTTCTTGTGATTGTATAAGAACATGTATGTACCGTGTCCTTATCATACTCTAACAATGTACTCATATGTTGTTTACTAGATTTTCATTTGAAATTAGTAGCTCCGTGATGACGAAACATAGAGAACCTAAATGGAATGACGATGAAGACCATGCTCTGTACTTTGCATTGCATCAACAAGGCCTCGCTGACAAAGCATGTTACCAAGAGAGTGGAGTTCATCAGCCATTGGCAAAAATATGTGAAAAATCAATGAGCGATTCAATGCAAATACGTGCAGAAAAGCTAGATCCATGTCATCAATCATCAATAGGTGGCACATTCTAGTGATTCGTTCAAATGCGTATACCATGTATAATTTACTTGAAGTGGTTGTTATCCTGAGCAAAAATGCCTAGTATTCACATTACATTTGTCTGTTCTATGCTAAAATTCTGCTGTTATGGGCGTGGAAAGAAAAGTTGGGCTTCACTGAATATTATGCAGTTAGGCCTAACTTAGTCTTACACAAATAAGCAAAGCTTAGTCTTACACAAATAGGCGTAACTAAGTCTTGACCAAAGAATCATTTACTTCGTATAACTAGGGGTAAACTAAAGATAAAGATAAAGACAAATGGTCCATCGGATATGCCAGTATGAGCACTACGTCGCTGGAGCTGGTGGTATCGTCAAAACGAACCAGAATGCTGCATTTGTCCATCTCTCATTCTCCATCAAATCGTACGACCCCACTGATGAGCCAATTGTAGGCCCCTCCCCTCGACGTGGACTCAGTTGTAGGTCGGATCTAGAGTGTCAACATGAGAGGAGCGTGAGTGTGCAGCAAACACACAGTTTGCTATCAAGACTGGAAGTGCTGGCACCTCAACAACAACACCAGCATGTTCTTCCTAGACTCCGGCAGCAGCCTCAACAGGTATCTCCTTAGCTTCACCAGCAGCAGCCTCAGCAGGTATTTCGTCAGCTGCACCAACAACAACATTAGCAAGTATTTCATTAGCTTCACCAGCAGCAACATCACCAAGTATTTTGTCAGCTTCACCAGGAGCAGCAACAACTAGTTATTCGTCAGCTCCACCACCAGTATCAGCAGCATCAGGACCCGGGGCTATCTGACAAATTATAGGTTCAACAGCTCTAGGGGCTCCAACAAAGAAAGGGTAGTTGATCCCAAGAAACACATATTGTCCCTTTAGATTGTCGACTCTGCTCCATACTTGCTCTACTAGGTCTTTGTATGGGCATGCAGACCTCAAGAAAACGTGACACCGTAGCGATCGGTATGAAGAAAGTTGTGTCCCCATATGTTCTATTGTTTCACCAACGCTGTTTAGTGCTCCCCTGGTATGAATCCACATGAGTTCAACATCCTGTTTTGTGTCGCCTCCAAGAGGTGTCAGGAACCAGCATCGTGATCCAAGTTCAGCATATGCTACTACATCTTCGATCACCGGAGCTGGAATGATGCGCGGGGCTGCATGGGTACCTGTGTGTTACTTACAATCAGTAAGCAGAATTTTCAATGGGATTTTACATGCTATATGACACCATGACTCACCCCAGATGGATGGATCCCAAACACGCACATCACCGCTAGGTTCCGTGACTACATAAATGTGTTGCGGTTTGTTGGAATAGTAGCTGGAGGTGAAGACTGTGTCGACATACTTCTCTAGCCATAGGAAGTTGTCGCGCAAGACTGTCCATTCCTTGTCTTCTGGGCATCTAATGAATGTGATTGCCTTGTCAAACATAACTAAGAGGTCTTACTCCCAGGTCTTCCACACCTCCCGAGGTCTATTTGGGAGTTGTACCTTCAGGAGCTGAAGTTCTGCCATGTTGAACCTGTAAGAGAATTCGAAAATGGGCAGCGGCCACCCGTTGTTAAATGCAGTAATGCCGACACCCTCCAAAGATTGGAATGTAAATCTCAACGATCTGTAGCCATTTTTGAGAGTCCAAGTACTACTCTAAACTTATTTTCAATAAAAAGGGCTGTGTGCATCCTTTGGATGTAGAGACAGGGGCTCTACCCCATTTCGAAAAAAATACTCCCATCCTGGGATAAAAGGACCAGCCACTCGCTGTTGCCACCCACCCAGTTCTGGTCATCTCCCATTTCCATCTCTTCTTCCTCCTTGATATTCACCACTACTAATTCCGACCACTTATCCAGTAGCATCATTTTTGCATCAATATTCTGCAGAGTTTGTTGTCAGTTGGTAGAATCACCTAGCAAGGATTCCATTGCAAAATACAATTTGACAACTAGACCTTCAGATTAAAGTACCCAAAATATCGCCTAAATACGAGTGTCTCTTCAGATATCGCCTAAATTGTGCATGTGTCACTATGAAAATACTCAAAATATCGAGTAGGAGTAGAGCTCCCCCCGAACAAACTCCTAATGATGATCATAAACAGCTAGGGGCATAATAGCCTTAAATCGTCTATTCTGTTTATTTTTTTAGGAAACAGAATATCACCTAGCAGGTATTCCATGGCAAATCGAAATTGACAAATCGTATATCACCTAAATTAAGACCGTGTCACTACAAAAATACCAGAATATCAAGTATGAGTAGAGCTTCCGTTGTACAGAATAGTCTTAAATGGTTCAATTTGTTCAAACCACGCATGCACACAACATGTTCAACGAAAGGAACATAGGATTCCAATGAAAGTTCAGCACATATGAATCAACGATATGAATGAACCAATAAGCAAGATGCTGGAACTTACATGGCCATCGCGGTCGTTTAGCCATTTGCTGGTATCGGGGTAAAGAAGGCCTAGCGTGCCGAATGGTTGTTCGTCCATGTCCTGCATTGTGAAGCGGTAGCCAGGGATGCAGCGAGCGAGGCGACCAGCGGAGATGATGTCCAACCCCGTGGCGATCCTGTGCATGTTCGCGGCGCTGAGGTTCGGCCATCCCCAATCCTCGCGGTGGTAGTCGCCATGGCCAGCCGCGTCCCTGCCTTTCGCTTCAGCCTGCTACTACCCCAAGCTCTACCCATAGTGGAAAATTAGTCTAGAATCCAGCAAATTAATGGAGGCATTGTGATAAGGAGGCGGATGGATTCTAGACGGGATGGAATCAGGGAGGGGGGCAGTTATTCGAGTAGGTAGTGACCCAGTGAGGAACCACCGCCACTGGTTCTCATCCACGTGGAAGACAAGGAAGGTGGCGTAATTATTGAGGGCACGCACCGGAACCGTCTAGAGGAAGTGAAAAAATAAATCATAAGAGAGAAAAATGTGGGGCCCACCTGTCAGTGAGTGAAGGTCAGCATGCACGAACGTGACTATGTTTGACTTGGATCGTGCATGGCAGACCTCGATTCCACTACATGCAAGTGGCATAGAACAAATTTCAGGTAGCGCTAGCGTCGACGTGTAAAGTTGCCATTTTTCTCCACCTACACCCTACTACGAATGGTCGTGCACCATTCCAGATATTAGTAAGGGCGGTTCCAATCTTGTAGTAAGCAGTTTCACTTTTCCATCTCATTTCCTCCTCAACGACCTCATCGTCTTTCTCCTCCACGGCCTCATCCATTTCCTCTGCCACGGCATCTCCCTCTTACTTTGTATCCTTCCCCTCTTGCCTATAGTCATGGACTTTTCGGATGTCCGAAACAATAGCAGGCAAGCGACTGCGTACATCGACATAGAAGTACATGGCAGGAAGAAGATCAATGTTGTCTACACCACCGACCCTCAGACGGTGAACAACACACTGAATAATTACAAGAGTTGGCTACGGTTCGTAGAAAGCAGGTTCGTAGGTCTCAACCTCGAGTACATCGGTGGTCAGCGTAGGATCACCATTGTGCAACTCTCCATGAAGCGGCACGTCCTTGTATACCAACCTTTTTGCGAGATGGGGGCTGATGGGAACAGGTAGAATTTTCTGTCTTTTTGTTCCTGGATCGTCTGTTTGCAAAAGTTATTGCTATATTATTTCTCTAAATTCATTTTCATATAGGTGGGGCGAAAGGATTAGGTCGCTCTTTCATGACTTTCTCGTGAACCAGCAGATAACATTTACTAGTGTTGACATCACGAATGACACTAGATTGCTTGAAATCCCGACGGTCAACATTAAAATCCGAAAGGAGTGCAAAGTGGACATCCAGAAAATTTACTGGATCCTAGGGACGAAGGGTAGTAGGACTCGGATGGCCGATCTTGCCGCTGAACTCATCGACCTATGGTACACTGACATGAAGGGAAAATTGCTGAAATGTTGGTGGAGGCGTTTAGGGCACGATTACTGGGAGGATAATCCACTTTCTGAACCTAATCTGAGGTACGCTGCAATTGATGGGTATGTTAGCCACGAGTTGTACCGCCAGATTGTAAATTTTCGTTCTAGGCATCGCACCATTGAACCACCACCAAGGCAAGTTGTTTGCCCCAGATGCCGGAGTGTAGAGGAATCTACAAGCCAGGGCAAGCGACCAAAGGCATCCTAGGATCGGCTGCCTTCTCCAATAGGATGGGATATAGACTTTTAGTGCATGATTGTTGTGTTTGGATGGGGCTTGTTATGTTTATGAAAACATGTTATTTCAGAAGTACTATTTGTGATAGCTATGTGTGAGCAATTATGAACTGCTATGTATTACCTTTGTCGAACTATAATCTGGGTTTGTTTATGTTTGTATCCTTCGCAGTAACAAAAATCGTGCCCTTTTGTGGACAACGACATCTCATCTTGTGGATCCCACCTTATGCATGGTAGTTCTGGATTCTGCTGCATGAAAAGGGAAGACACATAATTTGTAAGTATGAATGTTGAGCATACAAAAGGACGAAATGTAATTCATATAGGTTAACTACCTAATAGCACAGGGATCATACGAGCCCAGTTCTTACACACAGAATGCTTAGAAAATATAGGCGAGATAAAATATAGGCGGGATAAAACTAGGAACGGAATGCAAAACTAGTAGTGGTAAACAACACACTCACCCATCTGCCAGATCCTGTTGAGCATCTCGTAGTAGACATACACGTCCCTGGCTGCATACTTGATCGCATCGTAATTCAGGTTCCTCCACTCCCATCGCTTGTGCAGGTGCTTCGGGAACTCGACCTTCATGTTGAAGATTGCGGCTGATGATGTCGGCAGCGAGTCTAGCCATGCTGGCTTTCCCCGTATCATCATCCGAGTACCTCCACAAACGATGGAGACCAACGTGATTGACGACATGAACAAGGGGATCCCACTCTAGCTTCAGAGTGTCGTTCTTGATGTCGATGTTGGCGAAGTAGATCTCCCTCATGCGCAGGAACTCGCGAAGCTCCGGGCATACATAGTTGGCCCTGCATACGTGGTATAGGAGGCAGTGGTTGCGCATGGCCAGCTGCAAAAGCGCCACCCTCTTCCTATCTCCGGTATACTCAAGGTCAAGGCCGATGATCTTGTACCTGTCCATCGGCTCCTGTAGCCATTGCTCGTACATTGCGATGACCTTGCCGATCTCCGCTGACGCATTTGTGTGGACGACCGTCAGCTCGGTGGTGCCATGGGAGGTGATAGTGTATTCATTGGTGAAGTCGCTCCTGTCGTCAAACATGTCGTACTCTGCGTCCATGGCAGCAGCTAATGCAGCGGTGGTGGCCTAGCATCGGTAGCGGTGGCTGGGACTGGGCGTGGCGGTGGAGTGATCTGTTGTGGTGGTATGGCGCAATAGAGGCGCTGCCTGCGGTAGCATCGATGGTTCTTGCGATGGCAGCGGCAGCGGCGGAAGGAGTTGGGGATTTTTGCACAGTGTTGTGCTGTGGAGACGGAAGGCGATGCATAAAAGGGGTGTGCACGCGTTGTAAATTGCGTTTATCAATATTTCGGTCATACACAAGTGGAAGCAAGTTTGACCAGGCAAGCACCGTTGGTTTACAATCCTAGAGATTAAATTCGGCGTATGTGCCAGGTGGGCGATGGGACGGGTGTGCGATGTGGCTTTGGCGTGGCAGACACAGGGCACAGAGACCACCGTCCCATTGCCGATCTGCAGCGGGTGCATGGTGCAGACACGATGTAATGTGACAGGACAGAAGGAAGTGTACAGCTATTTGTTATTATTATTCCCAGGAAGTTTAAGGGAAGTGTAAGAATAGACGGGGACCTAGCATCCCTACACCCTGGGCAGCCGCTCAGGCCTGCCGATTGCGCAAAGCTTGCAATTTCCTTTCTTTAATTTGGTGATTTTGTCCAGAATTTGCCAAATTGAAGCTCGTTTGCCCATGCTTCTAGAAGTTTCTTGGTAGGCCACTGGTGTAAGCATGCATAATCAAGCAACTTTCTAACACATGTGTCGGTCATAAAGCATGAGGTTTCAATGCACCACATAGTTTAAGGGTCTAGAAATGGTAAGAGAATTAAACATTATTAGTGGCCAGGCTAGCACAGTGATGGGTTGGTCGGCTAGAAGTTGCTGATTCTTAAGTAAGGGGACACCAGGCCGGTCTTGACATACTCCCTCAGGAATTTTCCATAAGCAACGTGCTTAGCCTTGGTCGTTGATGAGTGCATATTTGCATCATGTTTTACATTAATATTTTACATTGTAGATGTAGGATTATGGTATTTTACGGCGTTCGCACACACATTTTATGTCTATTTTCACCTGTATCAGGACAGATGATGGATCCAATGGATACAATTATTGAAGCAGTTGTACTGTGGAGAAAAGGAGTCAAAAAACAACGTAAATCGCTTATTTGGGAAATATTAATAATACTAGAAGAAAACCGGAAGAAAACAAAGGAGACAGAGAGCGTAATGACCAATTATACGGCGGGCGAATTTTCTCCACCCGTATAGCTGGGGCCGCCTCCGTCTCGTCAAATAGTTACACCCCGTGCAATTGGTTCGAGGAGACGACATACAGAACACCCAGAAATCGCAGAAACCTCACCTCCAGAAGGCATTTGGAGGGGAAACTCATCCACCAGGGATCCATCTTCACCCTGCGCAAATCCAGGAGGCTAAAGCATTGATCTTCATCATCCACCACTACATCACAACCATCTTCATCCATCCCATCTACATCTTGTCTAGATCTTGTTGTAATTCCTATTCTCGTTGTGGATTTATACAAGTACTATTCATCTATGATTGTTTGCATTATCATTGCCATGATGTTGATTGCCTCCATGTCTGAGTAGATCATTAGTTCTTGGGGAGATGGAGAAACCCTAGTATGAGATTGAAATAAGATAAAGTTTATTATGATATTCATCGCTATGACCATGTGTTAGATTATATACATCTTGATGTTGAGAGAAGACGACCTCTCAATATTTTCCTCTCGTGGGGACTTGATGGAGGGAACTACTTGTTGGTAGACAGAGGTGTGCTAGCACTTACAGTGACTATAAAGCTGTTAGCAATCCTTACGTATCAACTTGGGAAATCGAGGAAACTCACGGAACACTATACATGCCATGGGATACGTCCTACGGGATTACGTCCCTTAATAGCGTACTAATTCAATTGATATCGATTGCTGACTGTTGTGGTTATGAGGATGATGTGAGCAGCGGTTGTTGCCTATTCGTCCTCATTCAGAGTTCCTCCCACACATACACAGTTAAGAATGTTCATGATGATAATCTTTATCTCAGATCTTTACAATACTAATGGTGTATCCATTACTCCCTGAGAACGCTTTTTCCCTATTGCAGTTCCAATCTTTCTTTAAATACGCAATACTTACTTTCCGTATTAAGTTACTTTGCTTTACTTTATTATTCCTCTTATACCCAAAACCCCAAAACACCTTTTACACATTACTCGCATTTTATCTTGTTACTTAGAACTTTATCTAGCATTTCTATAGCAATATTTATTTCAAGAATTATTAGACTTTAGACTCTTGCTCCCTATGGGATCAATATCTTTATTTTGAAACTAGCTACAAACGATCTGTGCACTTGCATTCATGAAGCTATTTTCTGGCGCTGTTGCTGGGGAGCTAAGCGTTGTAGGTCTTTCAGTGTTTGCTTATTTATTTTTGTCTTGCTAAATTTTGTTGAGTTACAGGTTTCCACCAACACGATGGAGTTTGAGCATATGACTAGTGCTAACCCACTCAACCACTTTGGGAAGTCCTATGATATTTATAAAATAGACAACTCCAATGAGAAGACAAGGGGGTTTGAAATAAGTCCTCTACTACTTAGTATTCTACATAAGAAGAAATTTACTGGAGATGAAGAAGATCCCGATCCATATGAGCATATTGCATGTTTTAAAGATATATGTGGCACTTTTCTATTGACGGGATATACTGCCGATGAGGTAAGGGTTAAACTTTTTAGTCAAACTTTGACAAGTACAGCTCTCTCATGGTATAGATCTCTACCACCTGAAGCCACTACTACTTGGGATAATTTAGCTTGTGAATTTCTATCAAAATATTATCCAGTATCAAAATCTTTTGGAATCAAGCGTCTTATAATGACTTGGAAGAATCGTTCTAATGAAGGACTAGTAAGAGCTTATATTAGATTTAAAGATTTACTACGACTATGTCCTCATCATGGTTTGCCTGAATGGTATTTACTACATATCTTTTATGGCGGTTTAATTGAACCTAATAAAATTGAACTAGATTCTTTCCTGGAAGGAGCCTTTATGAATCTTCCTATACCTAAAGCTTGGGCTTTACTTAATAGAATTCATGACCATAGAGTTTCATGGAATTTTTGTCTAGGAAGTGAAGGAGGCGTATAAATAGAGCATGATTGTATTCATGATTATAATAAAAAAGGCCATGTGAAAGAATTGTCTAAAGAACTTTATGTTGATTCAGATCGTGTGTTGCAAGTTGTTAAAGATTTTATAGAACATATTAAAGCTCCAAAGGAGGGTCTAGTCAAGTATGATCCACCACCTGAACCAAAGAAGAAAAGAGAAGATAAAGCAACACTTGCCTCCGTAGAACCAATATATGAAGTGCCTTTCCCTAACACTGCACAAACGTATATTTTTGAATATGAACAGGTCAAAGCAGTACAGGAAAAGAGGGAAGAGGAAAGTGTGCTAGAAGTCAAGGAACATCTGAAGGAAGACAAAGATGAAGAGGTAACCAAGGAAGAAATTATCGCTATGTACTCACACTGTAACATAGTTGAACTTGATGTAGAGACTTCCATATTGGTTGAAGGTAAAACAAAGTTAAAAGATGTGGGTAAGCCTATTCTTCCCTACATATTTAAAGAAACCTCTCATTACGGTTTATGTGATCTTGGCACCGAAGTTAATGTTATATCTTATGATTTCTACCTAGAAATAAAAGAAGAAATAGAACCGGCTACAATTGAGAATACTGATATAACAATTATGTTAGCCAATAAAAATCTTAGGATTCCAATGGGAGTAGTTGATAATGCAACTATCAGAATTGGCAACAAAAAAATTCCTGTCGATTTTGTAGTTGTTGATATGCCAGCTGGCACTATATGCCCTATTATATTTGGAAGAACCTTTTTGGGTGATATAGGTGCCTATGTTAACTTCAAGAAGGAGATTGTGACTCTTAAGCTTGGGGGAACGGAAAATAAATTCCATTTTTCCAAATTTAAAGACAAGCCTCCACAAGCACAAGAAGAGGAGAAAGAGAGAACCATTGAGAAAATGGAAGCTCTTTTCTTTGGTAATGGAGAAGAAGAAATAAATGAATATCCAAATTACGAAGAAATAGTTATGGAGGATAAGTCCTTAGAAGAACAAGAAGATGAATTTGATTCACTTCCTATTTTGGGACCTCCAACTGATGAGGTTTTTGAAGAGCCATAAAAGAGAGGGGATGAGGAACTACCACCCTAGAGTTGAAGACTCTACCAAATAATCTCAAATACAAGTTTTTAGATGATACCAATAAATTTCTTATTATTATTAGTGCTAAACTTTCAGTAGTATAAGAAGAAGAACTCATGAGGCTACTTAAGGAGCATCGCCAAGCCTTTGGGTACTCAATGGATGACTTGAAGGGTATTAGCCCCATGATAGCCGTCCATCAAATATTCATGGAAGAAGGTGCTAAACCAATTGCGGAATTTAATAGAAGATTGAAGCCTGAAATGAAAGAAGTAGTAAGAAAAGAAAGTGTACGCCTACTGGACGCAGGTATAATTTATCCTGTTAAAGAGAGTGATTGGGTAACTCTTGTTCATTATGTTCCTAAGAAGGGTGGTTTTACTATTGTTCCTAATGAAAACAATGAACTAATACCTACTAGAACTGTTGTTGGGCAGACGATGTGCATAAATTTCAGGAAATTGAATGAAGAAACTAGGAAAGATCACTATCCATTACCATTCATAGATCAAACTTTAGAAAGGTTAGCAAGCCATACTCATTTTTGTTACTTGGATGGATATTCTGGGTTCTCTCAAATAGCTATTCATCCAGATGACCAACTTAAAACAACTTTCATACGTCCTTACATATTACATGCTTACCAACGTATGCCTTTTGGTCTATGTAATGCCCCAGCTACTTTTCAACGATGTATGACTGCTATTTTTGCTGATTTCATAGAACTTATAATGGAAGTATTTATGGATGACTTTTATGTCTATGGAACTTCATTTACTAGTTGCTTGGATAATCTCAAGAAAGTTTTGCAGTGTTGTGAAGAAACTAATCTTGTTCAAAATTGGGAGAAGTGCCACTTTATGGTCAAAGAAGGTATAGTCTTGGGACATAAAGTATCAGGTAAGGGAATTGAAGTGGATAGAGCTAAGGTTCAAGCAATAGAGAGAATATGACCACCTAGGGATATTAAAGGTATAAGAAGTTTTCTTGGTCATGTGGGTTTTTTACAGAAGGCTCATTAGACATTTCTCATGGATATCTAAACCTTTGACTAACCTCTTGCAAAAGGGAATGAGATTTAATTTTGATGATAAGTGTCTTGAAGCCTTTGATAAACTTAAGAATGCTCTAACTCATGCTCCCACCATTAAACCACCTATCTGGGATACAACCTTTGACTTAATATGTGAAGCTAGCGATGATGTTGTAGGAGTGACTCCTTGACAACAAATTGGTCGAAGATTTAATATTATACATCATGCTAGTAGAACTCTCAATGGTGCCCCAGAGAATTACCCTAAGGAAGAAAATGAACTGTTTGCTGTATTTTTCTCTTGTGAAAAATTTCATTCTTATATAGTTGATGCAAAGGTGAGAGTTCATACGGATCGTGATGGCTTAAATGAACTCCTTGAGAGGAAAGAACATAAGCCAAGATTGATCCGTTGGATTCTTTCACTTCAAGAATTTGAGTTGCAGATTATGTAGAGGCAAGAAATAAAGATGTTAGATGCAGTGTCCATGTTTGCCTAGGAGGATACCAATCTTATTGAGAGGAACTTTAGTCCTAATGATTTTTTGTTTACGAGAATTATTTGATGAACCAAAGTCAAATCCTCCAAGAGACAAGGAGTCCTTGTTGTGGGAGGAACTTTTCATCCCCGATTAAGAAAGTGGTAAGTGCAAGGTAAGTGTTCTTACCCCAATAAGTGATTTATTTTCCCAATTTTTACTCTTGAAATTTCTATTTTCGAATTCCTTGTGTTTTTCTGAAGTTTAGAGGGGTTTTACGAACTATACAGGCGGAGCTATATGACCAGAACGGGAGCTACCGCCGTATAGTTGGTCGTTAGCTCTCTGTATCATCCTCGTGAAATTATTTTCGATATCTCAGCCTATACGGTCGCAACTATACGACCGGAGCAAAAATTCCGGCCGTATAGTTGGTCGTTAAACTCTCAGATGGTTTTGCTTTTTTGGTGCCTATATCTATACGGTCGCAACTATACGACCGGAGCAAAAATTCCGGCCGTATAGTTGGTCGTTAAACTCCCGGGAACTTTTGATTTTTGGTGTTTGAAACTATACGGTCGCAACTATACGACCGGAGCAAAAATTCTGGCCGTATAGTTGGTCGTTAAACTCTTAGACACTATTTGTTCGATCTTTCTTTTCACCTTTAAAAAAACATTATTGTCGATTCCAAGTCATGATTTAATCGACCTGGATTCGAGATATTTGGAAATATCTACCCGGAACCAACTATACGGCCAGACCTATACGGGTCGCGCCCATATAGTTGGTCGTTACATGGCAGGTTACTTCCAAATCCGTGCTTTCTTTTTCTGTCCCATTTGGATTCTTTTCTTGGACAACAATTTGGTGTTTCTCGCGAGTTTTACCGACCTCTGACCCCTCTTATATACTGACATTGTCTATCTCTCTAATCACAATCTACAGAAACCAATCTAGCGATGTGTTATACCTCCCTAGGCCGTGGTGAACCCATGGGGCTCATTGCTCCTTCCAGGGAGCATTCTAGCAGCCTATCCATGGAGGACGATGACGAGGAGGTGGATAGGTTCAGCTCGAAGTACAAGGAGTACTTCGAGCGAAGCTACTTCAACAACGATTCTGATGGCGATTATGACGTAGTTGATGTCTACATCCATCGCGACATATACGATCCATCAGAGATCAATTGGATGGCGATGACGAAAGCTCAACAAGAGAGAGAAGATCGCAAGCCACATGGAAAAGGGCGTGTGGATACGGTCAAGTTCGTCACCACAGATTTAAGGCCGTATAAGCATAAGAAATTATCTAATATTGGTACAAGTGCTAGCAAGGAAGGGGAGGTTCCACTCTCGAGGCCAACCATTGGCGCTTGTATGAAGGTTAAACCTCAAGAGGAGTGGAGGTACAGTTTCCACTTCCACGATCCATCAATTATGGATGAGGAAGAAGAAGATGTCCCCAGGACGAAGGATCGTGTGCGGGCACTAGAGATATATCACAAACAAGAGCTACTCCATCACGTCGAAGTCTGTCACCTTCTCAATGAGATGGAGAAGAAGGAATACCTCTTTCCCTTGGTGAACAAGCTCACTGATAGAGTGGATACTCTGCAATCTTATCTACACAGGTGCTACAGCCGCATAACTGCTCTGGAGGAGACCAACAATAAGCTACGCACCGTGGTGTTACATGCCATGGTGCCCTAGTGATCTACAACAATCACGGTAACAAATAATCGCAAGGGATTATTTGATCCATCTTGGCTTGATTCCAAGATTGGGGAGATCTTTAAGACCTTGTAATCTATCTTACAAGTTTTTATTATTATTGCATTATTTCAAACTATAAATAAAGTTTGCATCATTAGAATTCCCTTCAGGAATAGTCGATCCTTTTTATGAAATTCCGAGTTTATTATTATATATGGAGCAATATTGAGTTTGTGTTTGCTTTATTGATATATGAATGGCTTGAGTATGATTTTACTTGCACTTGATGATAGCAATAGGAGTCTTCCACACCATTGGTATTAATGCAACACATAAGGATAATTTCGTCAATATGCTGTAAGATTATGGTTTGATTCACAAAGAAAAATTATCTATACAATTAAGTTGAAAAAGAAAACCTTGAACAACGGAAAATGAAATACTATCTAAATAGAGTGAGAGCAAGTCGTGGTAGAATCTCAAGTCATAAGAATGCTTCATATATAGTTAGAATTTGATAATTGAGATCGTTGAACATTGGATTCCTACATGAAGTGGAATATATGGCTAGCTCCTTTGCACAACACTTAAAACAAAAGTGTGAGCATATATGCAAAAGAAAAGAAAAAGAAAAGAAGAAAAAGAGCGAATGTGCAAACAGCAAATAGGCATATGACACTTTATTGTAGTATGACAAAGAGACACTTTTGATATTTTGAATCCCAAGTGAATATGTTGATCCTAAAACACTTGGGACTACCTCGTTAACTCATTCAGTTGAACCAAATTCTTTTACATTATGTTGAGATTCATATTTAATGAACTATTGATAACTAAGGTGTGGAAGCCTTCCAATACTATTCATATGGTTTGAGTAAGGTACTATTCATGAACTTATTTCCCTGTATCGTACATGATAAACACATGCTGCAATTGCCTTATTTATTTTATCGACTCAGCTTCATGAATATAAGGATCACATCCATTAAGCTAAAATCTTGCTCGGGACGAGCAAGAGTCTAAGCTTGGGGAAGTTGATGAGTGCATATTTGCATAGTCTTTTACATTATTATTTTAAATTGTAGATGTAGGATTATGGTATTTTACGGCGTTCGCACACACATTTTATGTCTGTTTTCACAAGGATCAGGATAGATGATGGATCCAATGGATATCATTGTTGAAGCAGTTGTACTGTGGAGAAAAGGAGTAAAAACAACGTAAATCACTTATTTGGAAAATATTAATAATACCAGAAGAAAACCAGAAGCGAACAAAGGAGACAGAGAGCGTAACAACCAACTATATGGTGGGAGAATTTTCTTTACCTCTATAGCTCCGATCGTATAGCTAGCCCCGCTTCCTCCTCGTCAAATAGTTTCACCCCGTGCAATTGGTTCAGGGAGACAACATACAGAACACCTAGAAATCGTAGAAAGCTCACCTTCAGAAGGCATCTGGAGGGGGAACTCATCTGCTAGGGATCCATGTTCACCCTGCGTAGATCCAGGAGGCTAAGGCATCGATCTTCATCATCCACCGCTGCATCACAACCATCTTCATCCATCCCATCTACATCTTGTCTAGATCTTGTTGTAATTCCTACACTTGTTGTGGATTTATACAAGTACTATTCATCTATGATTGTTTGCATTATCATTGCCATGATGTTGATTGTCTCCATGTCTAAGTAGATCATTAGTTCTTAGGGAGATGGAGAAACCCTAGTATGAGATTGAAGTAAGATAAAGTCTATTATGATATTCATCGATGTGACCATGTGTTAGATTCTCTACATCTTGATGTTGAGAGAAGTCGACATCTCAATATTTTCCTCTCGTGGGGACTTGATGGAGGGAACTACTTGTTGGTAGACGGAGGCGTGCTAGCACTTATAGTGACTATAAAGCTGTTAGCAATCCTTACGTATCTTTGGAAATCAAGGAAACTCAGGGAACACTATCCATGCCATGGGATACGTCCTACGGGATTACGTCCCTTAATAGCGTAGTAATTTGATTGATGTCGATTGCTGACTGTTGTGGTTATCAGGATGATGTGAGCAGCGGTTGTTGCCTATTCGTCCACATTCGGAGTTCCTCCCACACATACACAGCTAAGAATGTTCATGATGATAATCTTTATCTTAGATCTTTACAATACTAGTGCTACTCCCTGACAATGCCTTTCCCTATTGCAGTTCCAATCTTTCTTTCCATACACGATACTTACTTTCTATATTAAGTTACTTTGCTTTACTTTATTATTGCTCTTATACCCAAAATCCCGAAACACCTTTTACACATTACACGCATTTTATCTTATTACTTAGAACTTTATCTAGCATTTCTATAGCAATATTTATTTCAAGAATTATTAGACTTCAGACTCCTGCTCCATGTGGGATCGATATCTTTATTTCGAAACTAGCTACAAATGATATGTGCACTTGCAGTCATCAGTCGTCGACTTGTGTTTACTAGCCGGGCTTTTACCGATGCCAACCGCATGCGGAATCAAGCTGGCAATCCTCGGGTTAACTCCTTTCTTACAAAAAGGGCACCTGAGCTCCCCAAGTCGAGTGTGGAAAGGGATTCTCCTGCTCTTGAGCTTCTTCATGACATGGCAGCTCTTGTTGTCCCTGTTCTCCTTGTTAGAGTCCATCTCACTTGAATCTACCTGTAATATATGAAATGCAAACCAAAATGAGCAAAATCATAAATACATATTCCTCCCACAATTCTAAGTTACTTTCAATACAATAACATATTTATACAGGTTCAGCAGTTCATTACGGCTGTCTCCCTAGCTCGCTCCTAAATTAATGTGGTTTATGTTCTTGATAACTTATTAATAAAGAAATAATGTGGATTCATTCAAAACAGACTAGATCTCTCCATGTATCAGTTTGTACGGTGCATCTAATCATTAGGACTAGATTTTTTATGAAACCAGTACTAGATTAAGCTCGAGCAGAAAATATGAAACATGTAGAAATAGATGTACCTTCGGGTACACGAGCAGAGCATGTTTGTCGAACTCTATGCCCTCATCGGGGCCTCCGAAGTCATCAACACCAGCAAGCACATAGTCCCCCAAGGCGTTGAACTACACGTCCTCGTCTCCTTGTGCTGCATGATGCTCCTCCAGATCTACCGCAGGAAGCACCACCCCGGCGGTGATGCCCGCACACTCACCTCCACGCACTGGTTTCATGGAGAAGGTTCGTGGTTGTACGTTGAGGATTGTGGGGTTTTGCTAGATAGGGAAGATAGAGGAGTGGATGAGTGTGAATGGAGGATCCAATAGGATGGGTTTTTAATGTGGAGACATATAGGCCTCCTCAAGGGCCCTAGTAGGCAGCTATTCTGGCTGTCGTGGAAGGTTCGTGTGGTGGGGGCTTATCGGAAGTGAGAGTGCAGGCGCGCTGCATAGTAAAAATGGTATAGCCCGTGGACCGTTGATGACCAGTTGCCGGGTAGTAGACTTGAAGCCTTTCTAGACTAGATTAAACATGACATGACCACTCGACGACTTTTTCCATGGACGGCTTCGTGTTCCTTCTTCTTGAAGTCTTGCTGAGGGAGACGTCTGTGCTGTCTCACGTTGTATTGTGAAGGGCACGACGTGTGCAATGATCCTCGTTGGATCACACATGATGAACGCTTGGTGCGCACGATCCGTGTGACAACTGTGACAACCAATCAGGGCGTAGCAGCCAGAGTGATCACAGGTTTGGGCTTCTACAAGAGAGAGAGGGGCCAAAACTGAGTACTACCAAAAAACCAAGGGCAAAACTGATAGTATAAAAATGGAAAGTGAGTGTCTTGTACAATGAAATACATCGTGGGATATATCAAATTAGGCCAAGATGGATCCACTAGAGTTCATTTCATGTGTGTTCTTGTCATAAACCACATGGATCCACTAGACTTCATTACATGTGTGTTATTCTCATAAACCACATGGATCCACTAGAGTCATTGAATGTGTGTTCTTTTCACAAACCACATATGGATCCACCAGAGTCATTGCATGTGTGTTATTTTCATTAACCACATGGATCCACCACTGTCATTGCATGTGTGTTCTTTTCACAAACCACATATGGATCCACCAGAGTCATTGCATGTTTGTTCTTTTCATAAAACACATGGATCCACTAGAGTCATTGCATATGTGTTCTTTTCATGAGCCACATATGTATCCACTAGAGTCAGTGCATGTGTGTGTTCTTATCCTAAACCAGCACTAGAGTCATTGCATGTGTGTTCTTTTCACAAACCATATATGGATCCACTAGAGTCATTGCATGTGTGTTCTTTTCCCAAACCACATATGGATCCACTAGAGTCATTGCATGTGTGTTCTTATCCTAAACTAGCACTAGAGTCATTGCATTGTGTTCCTATACTAAACCAGCACTGGAGTCATTGCATGTGTGTTCTTTTAATGAACCACATGGATCCACCACTGCCACTGCATGTGTGTTCCTTTCACAAACCACATATGAATCCACCAGAGTCATTGCCTGTGTGTTATTTTCATGAACCACATGGATTATCCACCAGTGTCATTGCATGTGTGTTATTTTCATGAACTACAACTAGAGTCATTGCATGTCTGTTCTTTTCATAAACCAAATGGATCCACTTGAGTAATTGCATGTGTGTTCTTTTCACAAACCACATATGGATCCACTAGAGTCATTCCATATGTGTTCTTTTCATTAACCATGGATAGAGTCATTGAATGTGTGTTCTTTTCACAAACCACATATGCACCCACGAGAGTCATTTCATGTATGTTCTTTTCATAAACCACATGAATCAACTAGAGTCATTGAATGTGTGTTCATTTCACAAACCACATATGGGTCCACCAGAGTCATTGTATGTCTATTCTTTTCATAAACCACATGGATCCACTAGAGTCATTGCATGTGTGTTCTTTTCACAAACCACATATGGATCCAGCAGAGTCATTGCATGTGTGTTCTTATCCTAAACAAGCACAAGAGGTATTGCATGTGTGTTATTTTCATAAACCACATATGGATCGACCCGTGTCATTGCATATGTGTTCTTTTCACAAACCACATGGATCCACCACTGTCATTACATGTGTGTTCTTTTGACAAACCACATATGGATCCACTAGAGTCATTGCATGTCAATTCTTTTCATAAAACACATGGATCCACTAGAGTCATTGCATATGTGTTCTTTTCATGAACCAGATATGTATCAAGTAGAGTCATTACATGTGTTCTTATCCTAAACTAACACTAGAGTCATTACATGTGTGTTCTTTTCACAAACCACAAATGGATCCACTAGAGTCATTGCATGTGTGTTCTTTTCACAAACCACGTATGGATCCACTAGAGTCATTGCATATGTGTTCTTTTCATGAACCACGTATGGATCCACTAGAGTCACTGCATGTGTGTTCTTATCCTACACCAGCACTAGAGTCATTGAATGTGTGTTCTTATCCTAAACCAGCACTAGAGTCATTGCATGTGTGTTCTTTTCATAAAGCACATGTATCCACTAGAGTCATTTCATGCGTGTTATTTCCATGAACCACATAGATCAACCAGTGTCATTGCATGTGTGTTCTTTTCATGAACCACATGGATCCACCACTATCATTGCATGTGTGTTCTTTTCACAAACCACATACGGACCCACTAGAGTCATTGCATGTGTGTTATTTTCATGAACCACATGGATCCACTAGTGTCATTGCATGTGTCTTATTTTGATGAACCATAGCTGAGTCATTGCATGTCTATTCTTTTCATAAACCAAATGCATCCACTAGAGTCATTTCATTTGTGTTCTTTTCACAAACCACATATGGATCCACTAGATTCATCCATGTGTGTTCTTTTCATTAACCAAAACTAGAGTCATTGAATGTGTGTTCTTTTCAGAAACCACATATGGAGCCACCAGAGTCATTGCATATCTGTTCTTTTCATAAACCACACGAATCAACTAGAGTCATTGATGGTCTGTTCATTTCACGAAGCACATATGGGTCCACTAGAGTCATTGCATGTGTGTTTTTTTCAAAAACCACATGGATCCACTAGAGTCATTGCATGTGTGTTCTTTTCACAAACCACATATGGATCCACCAGAGTCATTGTATGTCTGTTGTTATCCAAAACCAGAACTAGAGTCATTTCGTGTGTGTTATTTTCATAAACCACATATGGATCCACCACTGTCATTGAATGTGTGTTCTTGTCACAAACCACATGGATCCACCACTGTGATTGCTTGTGTGTTCTTTTCACAAACCAGATATGGATACACCAGAGTCATTGCATGTCAGTTCTTTTCATAAAACACATGGATCCACTAGAGTCATTGCATATGTGTTCTTTTCATGAACCACAAATGTATCCACTAAAGTCATTGCATGTGTGTTCGTATCCTAAACCAGCACTAGAGTCATTGCATGTGTGTTGTTTTCACAAACCACATATGGATCCACCAGAGTCATTGCATGTATGTTCTTTTCACAAACCACATATGGATCCACTAGAGTCATTGCATGTGTGTTCTTTTCATGAACCACATATGGATCCACCAGAGTCATTGCATGTGTGTTCTTATCCTAAACTAGCACTAGAATCATTGCATGTGTGTTCCTATACTAAACCAGCACTAGGGTCATTGCATGTGTGTTCTTTTCATAAAGCACATGGATCCACCAGAGTCATTGCATGTGTGTTATTTCCATGTACCACATAGATTATCCAGTGTCATTGCATGTGTGTTCTTTTAATGAACCACATGGATCCACCACTATCATTGCATGTGTGTTCTTTTCACAAACCACATACGGATATACCAGAGTCATTGCCTATGTGTTATTTTCATGAACCACAGGGATCCACCAGTGTAATTGCATGTGTGTTATTTTCATGAACTACAGCTAGAGTCATTGCATGTCTGTTCTTTTCATAAACCAAATGGATCCACTAGAGTCATTGCATGTGTGTTCTTTTCACAAACCAGATATGGATCCACTAGAGTCATTCCATATATGTTTTTTTCATTAACCACGACTAGAGTCATTGAATTTGTGTTCTTTTCACAAACCACATATGGACCACCAGACTCATTGCATGTATGTTGTTTTTGTAGACCACACGAATCAACTAGATTCATTGAATGTGTGTTCATTTCACAAACCACATATGGGTCCACCAGAGTCATTGCATGTCTGTTCTTTTCATAAACCACATGGATCCACTAGAGTCATTGCATTTGTGTACTTTTCACAAACCACATATGGATCCACTAGAGTCATTGCATGTGTATTCTTATCATAAACAAGCACTAGAGCCATTGCATGTGTGTTATTTTCATAAACCACATACAGATCCACCAGTGTCATTGCATATGTGTTCTTTCCACAAACCACATGGATCCACCACTGTCATTACATGTGTGTTCTTTTCACAATCCACATATGGATCCACTAGAGTCATTGCATGTCATATCTTTTCATAAAACACATGGATCCACTAGAGCCATTGCATATGTGTTCTTTTCATGAACCACATATGTAGCAAGTAGAGTCATTGCATGTTTTCTTATCCTAAACTAACACTAGAGTCATTACATGTGTGTTCTTTTCACAAACCACATATGGATCCACCAGAGTCATTGCATGTGTGTTCTTTTCACAAACCACATAAGGATCCACTAGAGTCATTGCATGTGTGTTCTTTTCATGAACCACATATAGATCCACTAGAGTCACTGCATGTGTGTTCTTATCCTAAACCAGCACTAGAGTCATTGCATGTGTGTTCTTATCCTAATCCAGCACTAGAGTCATTGCACGTTTGTTCTTTTCATAAAGCACATGTATCCACCAGAGTCATTGCATGCGTGTTATTTCCATGAACCACATATATCAACCACTGTCATTGCATGTGTGTTCTTTTCATGAACCACATGGATCCACCACTATCATTGCATGTGTGTTCTTTTCACAAACCACATACGGATCCACCAGAGTCATTGCATGTCTATTCTTTTTCACAAACAAAATGCATCCACTAGAGTCATTGCATGTGTGTTCTTTTCACAAACCACATATGGATCCACTAGAGTCATTCCATGTGTGTTCTTTTCATTAACCACAACTAGAGTCATTGAATGTGTGTTCTTTTCAGAAACCACATATGGAGCCACCAGAGTCGTTGCATGTCTGTTCTTTTCATAAACCACACGAATCAACTAGAGTCATTGAAGGTGTGTTCATTTCACAAAGCACATATGGGTCCACCAGAGTCATTGCATATGTTTTTTTCATAAACCACATGGATCAACTAGAGTCATTGCATGTGTGTTCTTTTCACAAACCACATATGGATCCACCAGAGTCATTGCATGTCTGTTGTTATCAAAAACCAGAACTAGAGTCATTTCATGTGTGTTATTTTCACAAACCACATATGGATCCGCCACGGTCATTGCATGTGTGTTCTTTTCACAAATCACATGGATCCACCACTGTCATTGCTTGTGTGTTCTTTTCACAAACCAGATATGGATAAACCAGAGTCATTGCATATGTGTTCTTTTCATGAACCACACATGTATCCACTAGAGTCATTGCATGTGTGTTCGTATCCTAAACCAGCACTAGAATCATTGCATGTGTGTTGTTTTCACAAACCACGTATGGATCCACCAGAATCATTGCATGTGTGTTCTTTTCACAAACCACATATGGATCGACTAGAGTCATTGCATGTGTGTTCTTTTCATGAACCACATATGGATCCACCTGAGTCATTGCATGTGTGTTCTTATCCTAAACTAGCACTAGAATCATTGCATGTGTGTTCCTATACTAAACCAACACTAGAGTCATTGCATGTGTGTTCTTTTCATAAACCACATGGATCTACCAGAGTCATTACATGTGTGTTATTTCCATGAACCACATAGATTATCCAGTGTCATTGCATGTGTGTTATTTTAATGAACCACATGGATCCAGCACTGTCATTGCATGTGTGTTCTTTTCACAAACCACATACGGATCCACCAGAGTCATTGCATGTGTGTTATTTTCATGACCCACATGGATCCACCAGTGTTATTGCATGTGTGTTATTTTCCTGAACCAGCTAGAGTCAATGCATGTCTATTCTTTTGATAAACCAAATTGATCCACTAGAGTCATTGCATGTGTGTTCTTTTCACAAACCACATATGGATCCATTAGAGTCATTCCATATATGTTTTTTTCATGAACCACGGCTAGAGTCAATGAATGTGTGCTCTTTTCACAAACCACATATGGACCCACTAGAGTCATTGCATATATGTTGTGTTTGTAAACCACACGAATCAACTAGATTCATTGAATGTGTGTTCATTTCACAAACCACATATGGGTCCACTAGAGTCATTGCATGTCTATAATTTTCATGAACCATATGGATCCACTAGAGTCATTGCATTTGTGTTCTTTTGACAAACCATGTATGGATCCACTAGAGTCATTGCATGTGTGTTCTTATCCTAAACAAGCACTAGAGCCATTGCATGTGTGTTATTTTCATAAACCACATACGGATCCGCTAGTGTCATTGCATATGTGTTCTTTTCACAGACCACATGGATCCACCACTGTCATTCCATGTGTGTTCTTTTCACAAACCACATATGGATCCACCAGAGTCATTGCATGTCATCTCTTTTCATAAGACACATGGATTCACTAGAGTCATTGCATATGTGTTCTTTTCATGAACCACATATGTATCAAGTAGAGTCATTGCATGTTTTCTTATCCTAAACTAACACTAGAGTCATTACATGTGTGTTCTTTTCACAAACCACATATGGATCCACTAGAGTCATTGCATGTGTGTTCTTTTCACAAACCACATATGGATCCACTAGAGTCATTGCATATGTGTTCTTTTCATGAACCATGTATGGATCCACTAGAGTCATTGCATGTGTGTTCTTATCCTAAACTAGCACTGGAGTCATTGTATGTGTGTTCCTATACTAAACCAGCACTAGATTCATTGCATGTGTGTTCTTTTCATAAAGCACATGGATCCACCAGAGTCATTGCATGTGTGTTATTTCCATGAACCACATAGATTAACCAGTGTCATTGCATGTCTGTTCTTTTAATGAACCACATGGATCCACCACTGTCATTGCATGTGTGTTCTTTTCACAAACCACATACGGATCCACCAGAGTCATTGCCTTTGTGTTATTTTCATGAACCACATGGATCCACAAGTGTCATTGCATGTGTATTATTTTCATGAACTACAGCTAGAGTCATTGCATGTGTGTGTTCTTATCCTAAACCAGCACTAGAGTCATTGCATGTGTGTTCTTTTCACAAACCATATATGGATCCACTAGAGTCATTGCATGTGTGTTCTTTTCACAAACCACATATGGATCTACTAGAGTCATTCCTTATGTGTTCTTTTCATTAACCACAACTAGAGTCATTGAATGTGTGTTCTTTTCACAAACCACATATGGACCCACCAGAGTCATTGCATGTATGTTCTTTTTGTAAACCACACAAATCAACTAGATTCATTGAATGTGTGTTCATTTCACAAACCACATATGGGTCCACCAGAGTCATTGCATGTGTGTTATTTTCACAAACCACCTACGGATCCACCAGAGTCATTGCCTGTGTGTTATTTTCATGCACCACATGGATCCACAAGTGTCATTGCATGTGTGTTATTTTCATGAACTACAGCTAGAGTCATTGCATGTCTATTCTTTTCACAAACCAAATTGATCCACTAGAGTCATTGCATGTGTGTTCGTTTCACGAACCATATGTGGATCTACTAGAGTCATTCCATATGTGTTCTTTTCATTAACCACGACTAGAGTCATTGAATGTGTGTTCTTTTCACAAACCACATATGGACCCACTAGAGTCATTGCATGTATGTTCTTTTTGTAAACCACACGAATCAACTTGATTCATTGAATGTGTGTTCATTTCACAAACCACATATGGGTCCACCAGAGTCATTGCATGTCTGTTCATTTCATAAACCACATGTATCCACTAGAGTCATTGCATGTGTGTTCTTTTCACAAACCACGTATGGATCCACAGAGTCATTGCATGTGTGTTCTTATCCTAAACAAGCACTAGAGCCATTGCATGTTTGTTATTTTCATAAACCACATATGGATCGACCAGTGTCATGCATATGTGTTCTTTTCACAAACCACATGGATCCACCACTGTCATTACATGTGTGTTCTTGTCATAAACCACATATGGATCCACTAGAGTCATTGCATGTGTGTTATTTTAATAAAGCACATGTATCCACCAGAGTCATTGCATGAGTGTTATTTCCATGAACCACATAGATCAACCAGTGTCATTGCATGTCTGTTCTTTTAATGAACCACATGGATCCACCACTGTCATTGCATGTGTGTTCTTTTGACAAACCACATACGGATCCACCAGAGTCATTGCCTGTGTGTTATTTTCATGAACCACAGTTAGAGTCATTAAATGTGTGTATTTTTCACAAACCACATATGGATCCACCAGCGTCATTGCATGTGTGTTCTTTTCATAAAGCACATGAATCCACAAGAGTCATTGCATGTGTGTTATTTCCACAAACCAGATAGATCCACCAGTGTTATCACATGTGTGTTCTTTTCATGAACCACATGGATCCACCATTGTCATTGCATGTGTGCTCTTTTCACAAACCACATATGGATCCACTAGAGTCATTGCATGTGTGTTATTTTCATTAACCACGGCTAGAGTTATTGCATGTGTGTTGTTATCCTAGACCAACACTAGAGTCTTTGCATGTGTGTTCTTATCCTAAACCAGCACTAGAGTCATTGCATGTGTGTTCTTTTCATAAAGCACATGGATACACTAGAGTTATTGCATGTGTGTTATTTTCATGAACCACATGGATCCACTAGAGTCATTGCATGTGTGTTCTTTTCATGAACCACAACTAGAGTCATTAAATGTGTGTTCTTTTCACAAACCATGTATGGATCCACTAGTGTCATTGCACATGTGTTCTTATCCTAAACCAGCACTAGTCATTGCATGTGTGTTATTTTCATAAACCACATATGGATCCACCACTGTCATTGCATGTGTGTTCTTTTGACAAACCACATATGGATCCACCAGAGTCATTGCTTGTCAGTTCTTTTCATAAAACACATGTATCCACTAGAGTCCTTGCATATGTGTTCTTTTCATGAACCACATATGTATCCACTAGACTCATTTCATGTGTGTTATCCTAAACCAGCACTAGATTCATTGCATGTGTGTTCTTTTCACAAACCACATATGGATCCACTAGAGTCATTGCATGTGTGTTCTTATCCTAAACAAGCACTAGAGTCATTGCATGTGTGTTCTTATACTAAACCAGCAGTAGAGTCATTGCGTGTGTGTTCTTTTCTTAAAGCACATGGATCCACCACAGTCATTGCATGCGTGTTATTACCATGAACCACATAGATCAACCAATGTCATTGTATGTGTGTTGTTTTCATGAACCACATGGATCCACCACTGTCATTACATGTGTGTTCATTTCACAAACCACATATGGATCCACTAGAGTCATTGCATGTGTGTTCATTTCATTAACCACATCTAGAGTCATTGAATGTGTGTTTTTTCATAAACCACATATGGATCCACCAGATTCATTTCATGTGTGTTCTTTTCACAAACGACATATGGATCCACCAGAGTCATTGCATGTCTGTACTTTTCATATAACACATGGATCCACTAGAGTCATTGCATATGTGTTCTTTTCATGACCCACATATGTATCCACTTGTAACTACCTTGGTGAATTACGCTCTTAGTTACATGCCTGGATGAACGAAAGTGGTTAAAATAGTACGGTGGGGCCTAGGGCCACTCACGGTAGACCTTTCGGCCGTCCTAACCACTTTCAGAACATCAGGACAAGAACGAGCGGCGTAATCGGCAGGCGAAGGGATCAACTACATAAACAAATGAGTATGTATGCAAGCCACATACAACAGTCCTCAAAGCCATTCCATCTAAAAGAAATAGAAATATTGCAACGCCATATGGCAAGATTCAAATATCCTAGATAGAGATAATAATTTAGGATAGCTCCTCATACAACAAACATCAGAATATCAG
>OU342742.1:381205905-381239090 GCA_910589775.1 Avena eriantha | reverse complement strand
TTGCATGTGTGTTCTTTTCACAAACCACATATGGATCCACAAGAGTCATTGTATGTGTGTTCTTTTCACAAACCACATATGGATCCACTAGAGTCATTGCATGTGTGTTCTGTTCATGAACCACATATGGATCCACTAGAGGTATTGCATGTGTGTTCTTATCCTAAACTAGCACTAGAGTCATTGCATGTGTGTTCCTAGACTAAACCAGCACTAGAGTCATTGCATGTGTTTTCTTTTCATAAATCACATGGATCCACCAGAGTCATTGCATGTGTGTTATTTCCATGAACCACATAGATCAACCAATGTCATTGCATGTGTGTTCTTTTCATGAACCACATGGATCCACCACTGTCATTGCATGTGTGTTCATTTCACAAACCACATATGGATACACTAGAGTCATTGAATGTGTGTTCATTTCTTTAACCATAGCTAGAGTCATTGAATGTGTGTTCCTTTCATAAACCACATATGGATCCACTAGTGTCATTTCATGTGTGTTCTTTTCACAAACCACATATGGATCCACTAGAGTCATTGCATGTTTGTTCTTTTCATAAAACACATGGATCCATTAGAGTCATTGCATATGTGTTCTTTTCATGAACCACATATGTATCCACTAGAGTCATTGCATATGTGTTCTTATCCTAAACTAGCACTATAGTCATTACATGTGTGTTCTTTTCACAAACCACATATGGATCCACCAGAGTCATTGCATGTGTGTTCTTTTGACAAACCACATATGGATCCACTAGAGTCATTGCATGTGTGTTCTTTTCCTGAACCACATATGGATCCACTAGAGTCATTGCATGTGTGTTCTTAGCCTAAACTAGCACTAGAGTCATTGCCTGTGTGTTCCTATACTAAACCAGCACTACATTCATTGCATGTGTGTTCTTTTCATAAAGCAGACCGATCCACCAGAGTCATTTCATGTGTGTTCTTAACCACATATGGATCCACCAGAGTCATTGCATGTATGTTCTTTTCATAAAACACATGGATCCACTAGAGTCATTGCATATGTGTTCTTTTCATGACCCACATATGTATCCACTAGAGTCATTGCATGTGTGTTCTTATCCTAAACCAGCACTGGAGTCATTGCATTTGTGTTATTTTTCAAAAACCACACATGGATCAACTAGAGTCATTGCATGTGTGTTGTTTTCATTAACCACATATGGATGCACTAGAGTCATTGCATGTGTGTTCTTATCCTAAACTAGCACTAGAGTCATTGCATGTGTGTTCTTATACTAAACCAGCACTAGAGTCATTGCATGTGTGTTGTTTTCATAAAGCACATGGATCCACCAGAGTCATTGCATGTGTGTTATTTCCATGAACCACATAGATCAACTAGTGTTATTGCATGTGTGTTCTTTTCATGAACCACATGGATCCACCACTGTCATTGCATGTGTGTTCTTTTCACAAACCACATATGGATCTACCAGAATCATTGACTGTGTGTTATTTTCATGAACCACATGGATCCACTAGTGTTATTGCATGTGTGTTATTTTCATGAACCACAGCTAGAGTCATTGCATGTCTGTTCTTTTCATAAACCAAATGGATCCACTAGAGTCATCGCATGTGTGTTCTTTTCACAAACCACATATGGATCCACTATATTCATTCCATGTGTGTTCTTTTCATGAACCACAACTAGGGTCATTGAATATGTGTTCTTTTCACAAACGACATATGGACCCACCAGAGTAATTGCATGTCTGTTCTTTTCACAAACCACACAAATCAACTAGAGTCATTGAATGTGTGTTCACTTCAAAAAAAACATATGGGTCCAAAAGAGTCATTGCATGTCTGTTCTTTTCATAAAACACATGGATCTACTAGAGTCATTGCATGTGTGTTCTTTTCACAAACCACATATGGATCCACCTGATTCATTGAATGTCTATTCTTATCCTAAACCAGAACTAGAGTCATTGCATGTGGGTTATTTTCATAAACCACATATGGATCAACCACTGTCATTGCATGTGTGTTGTTTTCGCAAACCACATGGATCCACCACTGTCATTGCTTGTGTGTTCTTTTCACAAACCACATATGGATCCACTAGAGTCATTGCATATGTGTTCTTTTCATGAACTACATATGGATCCACTAGAGTCATTGCATGTGTGTTCTTATCCTAAAGTAGCACTAGAGGCATTGCATGTGTGTTCCTATACTAAACCAGCACTAGAGTCATTGCATGTGTGTTCTTTTCATAAAGCACATGGATCCACCAGAGTCATTCCATGTGTGTTATTTCCATGAACCACATAGATCAACCAATGTCATTGCATGTGTGTTCTTTTCATGAACCACATGGATCCACCACTCTCATTGCATGTGTGTTCTTTTCACAAACCACATATGGATCCACCAGAGTCATTGTATGTCTATTCTTTTCATAAAACACATGGATCCACTAGAGTCATTGCATATGTGTTGTTTTCATGACCCAAATATGTATCCACTAGAATCATTGCATGTGTGTTCTTATCCTAAACCAGCACTAGAGTCATTGCATGTGTGTTCTTTCACAAACCACATATGGATCCACCAGAGTCATTGCATGTGTGTTCTTTTCACAAACCACATATGGATCCACTAGAGTCATTGCATGTGTGTTCTTTTCGTGAACCACATATGGATCCACTAGAGTCATTGCATGTGTGTTATTATCCTAAACAAGCACTAGAGTCATTGCATGCGTGTTCTTATTCTAAACCAGCACTAGAATCATTGCATGTGTGTTCCTTTCATAAATCACATGGATCCACCAGAGTCATTGCATGTGTGTTATTTCCATGATCCACATAGATCAACTAGTGTCATTGCATGTGTGTTCTTTTCATGAACCACATGGATCCACCACTGTCATTCCATGTGTGTTCTTTTCACAAACCACATACGGATCCACCAGAATCATTGCCTGTGTGTTATTTTCATGAACCACATGGATCCACCAGTGTCATTGCATGTTTGTTATTTTCATGAACCACAGCTAGAGTTATTGCATGTCTGTTCTTTTCATAAACCAAATGGATCCACTAGAGTCATTGCATGTGTGTTCTTTTCACAAACCACATATGGATCCACTAGATTCATTCCATGTGTGTTCTTTTCATTAACCACAACTAGAGTCATTGAATATGTGTTCTTTTCACAAACCACATATGGACCCACCAGATTCATTACATGTATGTTCTTTTCATAAACCACATGAATCAACTAGAGTCATTGAATGTGTGTTCATTTCACAAACCACATATGGGTCCACCAGAGTCATTGCATGTCTGTTCTTTTCATAAACCACATGGATCCACTAGAGTCATTGCATGTGTGTTCTTTTCAAAAACCACATATGGATCCACCAGAGTCATTGCATGTATATTATTATCCTAAACCAGCACTAGAGTCATTACACGTGTGTTATTTTCATAAACCACATATTGATCCACCACTGTCATTGCATGTGTGTTCTTTTCACAAACCACATGGATCCACCACTGTCATTGCTTGTGTGTTCTTTTCACAAACCACATAAGGATCCACCAGAGTCATTGCATGTTTGTTCTTTTCATCAAACCCATGGATCCACTAGAGTCATTGCATATGTGTTCTTTTCATGAACCACATACGTATCCACTAGAGTCATTGCATGTGTGTTCTTATCCTAAACCAGCACTAGAGTCATTGCATGTGTGTTCTTTTCACAAACCACATATGGATCCACCAGAGTCATTGTATGTGTGTTCTTTTCACAAACCACATATGGATCCACCAGAGTCATTGCATGTGAGTTCTTTTCATAAAACACGTGGATCCGCTAGAGTCATTACCTATGTGTTCTTTTCATGAACCACATATGTATCCACTAGAATCATTGCATATGTGTTCTTATCCTAAACCAGCACTAGAGTCATTGCATGTGTGTTCTTTTCACAAACCACATATGGATCCACCCGAGTCATTGCATGTATATCCTATCCAAAACCAGCACTAGAGTCATCGCAAATGTGTTATTTTCATAAACCACATATGGAACCAGTACTATCATTGCATGTGTGTTCTTTTCACAAACCACATGGATCCACCACTGTCATTGCTTGTGTGTTCTTTTCACAAACCACATAAGGATCCACCAGAGTCGTTGCATGTTTGTTCTTTTCATAAAACCCATGGATCCACTTGAGTCATTGCATATGTGTTCTTTTCATGAACCACATACGTATCCACTAGAATCATTGCATGTGTGTTCTCATACTAAACCAGCACTAGAGTCATTGCATGTGTGTTCTTTTCACAAACCACATATGGATCCACCATAGTCATTGTATGTGTGTTCTTTTCACAAACCACATATGAATCCACCAGAGTCATTACATGTCAGTTCTTTTCATAAAACACGTGGATCCACTAGAGTCATTACATATGTGTTCTTTTCATGAACCACATATGTATCCACTAGAATCATTGCATGTGTGTTCTTATCCTAAACCAGCACTATAGTCATTGCATGTGTGTTCTTTTCATAAACCACATATGGATCCACCAGAGTAATTGCATGTATATCCTATCCTAAACCAGCACTAGAGTCATTGCAAGTGTGTTATTTTCATAAACCACATATGTATCCACCACTATCATTGCATGTGTGTTCTTTTCACAAACCACATGGATCCACCACTGTCATTGCTTGTGTGTTCTTTTCACAAACCACATAAGGATCCACCAGAGTCATTGCATGTTTGTTCTTTTCATAAAACCCATGGATCCACTAGAGTCATTGCATATGTGTTCTTTTCATGAACCACATACGTATCCACTAGAGTCATTGCATGTGTGTTCTTATCCTAAACCAGCACTAGAGTCATTGCATGTGTGTTCTTTTCACAAACCACATATAAATCCACAAGAGTCATTGTATGTGTGTTCTTTTCACAAACCACATATGGATCCACTAGAGTCATTGCATGTGTGTTCTGTTCATGAACCACATATGGATCCACTAGAGGTACTTCATGTGTGTTCTTATCCTAAACTAGCACTAGAGTCATTGCATGTGTGTTCCTATACTAAACCAGCACTAGAGTCATTGCATGTGTTTTCTTTTCATAAATCACATGGATCCACCAGAGTCATTGCATGTGTGTTATTTCCATGAACCACATAGATCAACCAATGTCATTGCATGTGTGTTCTTTTCATGAACCACATGGATCCACCACTGTCATTGCATGTGTGTTCATTTCACAAACCACATATGGATAAACTAGAGTCATTGAATGTGTGTTCATTTCTTTAACCATAGCTAGAGTCATTGAATTTGTGTTCCTTTCATAAACCACATATGGATCCACTAGTGTCATTTCATGTGTGTTCTTTTCACAAACCACATATGGATCCACTAGAGTCATTGCATGTTTGTTCTTTTCATAAAACACATGGATCCATTAGAGTCATTGCATATGTGTTCTTTTCATGAACCACATATGTATCCACTAGAGTCATTGCATATGTGTTCTTATCCTAAACTAGCACTATAGTCATTACATGTGTGTTCTTTTCACAAACCACATATGGATCCACCAGAGTCATTGCATGTGTGTTCTTTTGACAAACCACATATGGATCCACTAGAGGCATTGCATGTGTGTTCTTTTCCTGAACCACATATGGATCCACTAGAGTCATTGCATGTGTGTTCTTAGCCTAAACTAGCACTAGAGTCATTGCCTGTGTGTTCCTATACTAAACCAGCACTACATTCATTGATGTGTGTTCTTTTCATAAAGCAGACCGATCCACCAGAGTCATTTCATGTGTGTTCTTAACCACATATGGATCCACCAGAGTCATTGCATGTATGTTCTTTTCATAAAACACATGGATCCACTAGAGTCATTGCATATGTGTTCTTTTCATGACCCACATATGTATCCACTAGAGTCATTGCATGTGTGTTCTTATCCTAAACCAGCACTAGAGTCATTGCATTTGTGTTATTTTTCAAAAACCACACATGGATCAACTAGAGTCATTGCATGTGTGTTGTTTTCATTAACCACATATGGATGCACTAGAGTCATTGCATGTGTGTTCTTATCCTAAACTAGCACTAGAGTCATTGCATGTGTGTTCTTATACTAAACCAGCACTAGAGTCATTGCATGTGTGTTGTTTTCATAAAGCACATGGATCCACCAGAGTCATTGCATGTGTGTTATTTCCATGAACCACATAGATCAACTAGTGTTATTGCATGTGTGTTCTTTTCATGAACCACATGGATCCACCACTGTCATTGCATGTGTGTTCTTTTCACAAACCACATATGGATCTACCAGAATCATTGACTGTGTGTTATTTTCATGAACCACATGGATCCACTAGTGTTATTGCATGTGTGTTATTTTCATGAACCACAGCTAGAGTCATTGCATGTCTGTTCTTTTCATAAACCAAATGGATCCACTAGAGTCATCGCATGTGTGTTCTTTTCACAAACCACATATGGATCCACTATATTCATTCCATGTGTGTTCTTTTCATGAACCACAACTAGGGTCATTGAATATGTGTTCTTTTCACAAACGACATATGGACCCACCAGAGTAATTGCATGTCTGTTCTTTTCATAAACCACACAAATCAACTAGACTCATTGAATGTGTGTTCACTTCACAAACCACATATGGGTCCAAAAGAGTCATTGCATGTCTGTTCTTTTCATAAAACACATGGATCTACTAGAGTCATTGCATGTGTGTTCTTTTCACAAACCACATATGGATCCACCTGATTCATTGAATGTCTATTCTTATCCTAAACCAGAACTAGAGTCATTGCATGTGGGTTATTTTCATAAACCACATATGGATCAACCACTGTCATTGCATGTGTGTTGTTTTCGCAAACCACATGGATCCACCACTGTCATTGCTTGTGTGTTCTTTTCACAAACCACATATGGATCCACTAGAGTCATTGCATATGTGTTCTTTTCATGAACTACATATGGATCCACTAGAGTCATTGCATGTGTGTTCTTATCCTAAAGTAGCACTAGAGGCATTGCATGTGTGTTCCTATACTAAACCAGCACTAGAGTCATTGCATGTGTGTTCTTTTCATAAAGCACATGGATCCACCAGAGTCATTCCATGTGTGTTATTTCCATGAACCACATAGATCAACCAATGTCATTGCATGTGTGTTCTTTTCATGAACCACATGGATCCACCACTCTCATTGCATGTGTGTTCTTTTCACAAACCACATATGGATCCACCAGAGTCATTGTATGTCTATTCTTTTCATAAAACACATGGATCCACTAGAGTCATTGCATATGTGTTGTTTTCATGACCCAAATATGTATCCACTAGAATCATTGCATGTGTGTTCTTATCCTAAACCAGCACTAGAGTCATTGCATGTGTGTTCTTTCACAAACCACATATGGATCCACCAGAGTCATTGCATGTGTGTTCTTTTCACAAACCACATATGGATCCACTAGAGTCATTGCATGTGTGTTCTTTTCGTGAACCACATATGGATCCACTAGAGTCATTGCATGTGTGTTATTATCGTAAACAAGCACTAGAGTCATTGCATGCGTGTTCTTATTCTAAACCAGCACTAGAATCATTGCATGTGTGTTCCTTTCATAAATCACATGGATCCACCAGAGTCATTGCATGTGTGTTATTTCCATGATCCACATAGATCAACTAGTGTCATTGCATGTGTGTTCTTTTCATGAACCACATGGATCCACCACTGTCATTCCATGTGTGTTCTTTTCACAAACCACATACGGATCCACCAGAATCATTGCCTGTGTGTTATTTTCATGAACCACATGGATCCACCAGTGTCATTGCATGTTTGTTATTTTCATGAACCACAGCTAGAGTTATTGCATGTCTGTTCTTTTCATAAACCAAATGGATCCACTAGAGTCATTGCATGTGTGTTCTTTTCACAAACCACATATGGATCCACTAGATTCATTCCATGTGTGTTCTTTTCATTAACCACAACTAGAGTCATTGAATATGTGTTCTTTTCACAAACCACATATGGACCCACCAGATTCATTACATGTATGTTCTTTTCATAAACCACATGAATCAACTAGAGTCATTGAATGTGTGTTCATTTCACAAACCACATATGGGTCCACCAGAGTCATTGCATGTCTGTTCTTTTCATAAACCACATGGATCCACTAGAGTCATTGCATGTGTGTTCTTTTCAAAAACCACATATGGATCCACCAGAGTCATTGCATGTATATTATTATCCTAAGCCAGCACTAGAGTCATTACACGTGTGTTATTTTCATAAACCACATATTGATCCACCACTGTCATTGCATGTGTGTTCTTTTCACAAACCACATGGATCCACCACTGTCATTGCTTGTGTGTTCTTTTCACAAACCACATAAGGATCCACCAGAGTCATTGCATGTTTGTTCTTTTCATCAAACCCATGGATCCACTAGAGTCATTGCATATGTGTTCTTTTCATGAACCACATACGTATCCACTAGAGTCATTGCATGTGTGTTCTTATCCTAAACCAGCACTAGAGTCATTGCATGTGTGTTCTTTTCACAAACCACATATGGATCCACCAGAGTCATTGTATGTGTGTTCTTTTCACAAACCACATATGGATCCACCAGAGTCATTGCATGTGAGTTCTTTTCATAAAACACGTGGATCCGCTAGAGTCATTACCTATGTGTTCTTTTCATGAACCACATATGTATCCACTAGAATCATTGCATATGTGTTCTTATCCTAAACCAGCACTAGAGTCATTGCATGTGTGTTCTTTTCACAAACCACATATGGATCCACCCGAGTCATTGCATGTATATCCTATCCAAAACCAGCACTAGAGTCATCGCAAATGTGTTATTTTCATAAACCACATATGGAACCAGTACTATCATTGCATGTGTGTTCTTTTCACAAACCACATGGATCCACCACTGTCATTGCTTGTGTGTTCTTTTCACAAACCACATAAGGATCCACCAGAGTCGTTGCATGTTTGTTCTTTTCATAAAACCCATGGATCCACTTGAGTCATTGCATATGTGTTCTTTTCATGAACCACATACGTATCCACTAGAATCATTGCATGTGTGTTCTCATACTAAACCAGCACTAGAGTCATTGCATGTGTGTTCTTTTCACAAACCACATATGGATCCACCATAGTCATTGTATGTGTGTTCTTTTCACAAACCACATATGAATCCACCAGAGTCATTACATGTCAGTTCTTTTCATAAAACACGTGGATCCACTAGGGTCATTACATATGTGTTCTTTTCATGAACCACATATGTATCCACTAGAATCATTGCATGTGTGTTCTTATCCTAAACCAGCACTATAGTCATTGCATGTGTGTTCTTTTCATAAACCACATATGGATCCACCAGAGTAATTGCATGTATATCCTATCCTAAACCAGCACTAGAGTCATTGCAACTGTGTTATTTTCATAAACCACATATGTATCCACCACTATCATTGCATGTGTGTTCTTTTCACAAACCACATGGATCCACCACTGTCATTGCTTGTGTGTTCTTTTCACAAACCACATAAGGATCCACCAGAGTCATTGCATGTTTGTTCTTTTCATAAAACCCATGGATCCACTAGAGTCATTGCATATGTGTTCTTTTCATGAACCACATACGTATCCACTAGAGTCATTGCATGTGTGTTCTTATCCTAAACCAGCACTAGAGTCATTGCATGTGTGTTCTTTTCACAAACCACATATAAATCCACAAGAGTCATTGTATGTGTGTTCTTTTCACAAACCACATATGGATCCACTAGAGTCATTGCATGTGTGTTCTGTTCATGAACCACATATGGATCCACTAGAGGTATTGCATGTGTGTTCTTATCCTAAACTAGCACTAGAGTCATTGCATGTGTGTTCCTATACTAAACCAGCACTAGAGTCATTGCATGTGTTTTCTTTTCATAAATCACATGGATCCACCAGAGTCATTGCATGTGTGTTATTTCCATGAACCACATAGATCAACCAATGTCATTGCATGTGTGTTCTTTTCATGAACCACATGGATCCACCACTGTCATTGCATGTGTGTTCATTTCACAAACCACATATGGATACACTAGAGTCATTGAATGTGTGTTCATTTCTTTAACCATAGCTAGAGTCATTGAATTTGTGTTCCTTTCATAAACCACATATGGATCCACTAGTGTCATTTCATGTGTGTTCTTTTCACAAACCACATATGGATCCACTAGAGTCATTGCATGTTTGTTCTTTTCATAAAACACATGGATCCATTAGAGTCATTGCATATGTGTTCTTTTCATGAACCACATATGTATCCACTAGAGTCATTGCATATGTGTTCTTATCCTAAACTAGCACTATAGTCATTACATGTGTGTTCTTTTCACAAACCACATATGGATCCACCAGAGTCATTGCATGTGTGTTCTTTTGACAAACCACATATGGATCCACTAGAGTCATTGCATGTGTGTTCTTTTCCTGAACCACATATGGATCCACTAGAGTCATTGCATGTGTGTTCTTAGCCTAAACTAGCACTAGAGTCATTGCCTGTGTGTTCCTATACTAAACCAGCACTACATTCATTGCATGTGTGTTCTTTTCATAAAGCAGACCGATCCACCAGAGTCATTTCATGTGTGTTCTTAACCACATATGGATCCACCAGAGTCATTGCATGTATGTTCTTTTCATAAAACACATGGATCCACTAGAGTCATTGCATATGTGTTCTTTTCATGACCCACATATGTATCCACTAGAGTCATTGCATGTGTGTTCTTATCCTAAACCAGCACTGGAGTCATTGCATTTGTGTTATTTTTCAAAAACCACACATGGATCAACTAGAGTCATTGCATGTGTGTTGTTTTCATTAACCACATATGGATGCACTAGAGTCATTGCATGTGTGTTCTTATCCTAAACTAGCACTAGAGTCATTGCATGTGTGTTCTTATACTAAACCAGCACTAGAGTCATTGCATGTGTGTTGTTTTCATAAAGCACATGGATCCACCAGAGTCATTGCATGTGTGTTATTTCCATGAACCACATAGATCAACTAGTGTTATTGCATGTGTGTTCTTTTCATGAACCACATGGATCCACCACTGTCATTGCATGTGTGTTCTTTTCACAAACCACATATGGATCTACCAGAATCATTGACTGTGTGTTATTTTCATGAACCACATGGATCCGCTAGTGTTATTGCATGTGTGTTATTTTCATGAACCACAGCTAGAGTCATTGCATGTCTGTTCTTTTCATAAACCAAATGGATCCACTAGAGTCATCGCATGTGTGTTCTTTTCACAAACCACATATGGATCCACTATATTCATTCCATGTGTGTTCTTTTCATGAACCACAACTAGAGTCATTGAATATGTGTTCTTTTCACAAACGACATATGGACCCACCAGAGTAATTGCATGTCTGTTCTTTTCATAAACCACACAAATCAACTAGACTCATTGAATGTGTGTTCACTTCACAAACCACATATGGGTCCAAAAGAGTCATTGCATGTCTGTTCTTTTCATAAAACACATGGATCTACTAGAGTCATTGCATGTGTGTTCTTTTCACAAACCACATATGGATCCACCTGATTCATTGAATGTCTATTCTTATCCTAAACCAGAACTAGAGTCATTGCATGTGGGTTATTTTCATAAACCACATATGGATCAACCACTGTCATTGCATGTGTGTTGTTTTCGCAAACCACATGGATCCACCACTGTCATTGCTTGTGTGTTCTTTTCACAAACCACATATGGATCCACTAGAGTCATTGCATATGTGTTCTTTTCATGAACTACATATGGATCCACTAGAGTCATTGCATGTGTGTTCTTATCCTAAAGTAGCACTAGAGGCATTGCATGTGTGTTCCTATACTAAACCAGCACTAGAGTCATTGCATGTGTGTTCTTTTCATAAAGCACATGGATCCACCAGATTCATTCCATGTGTGTTATTTCCATGAACCACATAGATCAACCAATGTCATTGCATGTGTGTTCTTTTCATGAACCACATGGATCCACCACTCTCATTGCATGTGTGTTCTTTTCACAAACCACATATGGATCCACCAGAGTCATTGCATGTCTATTATTTTCATAAAACACATGGATCCACTAGAGTCATTTCATATGTGTTGTTTTCATGACCCAAATATGTATCCACTAGAATCATTGCATGTGTGTTCTTATCCTAAACCAGCACTAGAGTCATTGCATGTGTGTTCTTTCACAAACCACATATGGATCCACCAGAGTCATTGCATGTGTGTTCTTTTCACAAACCACATATGGATCCACTAGAGTCATTGCATGTGTGTTCTTTTCGTGAACCACATATGGATCCACTAGAGTCATTGCATGTGTGTTATTATCCTAAACAAGCACTAGAGTCATTGCATGCGTGTTCTTATTCTAAACCAGCACTAGAATCATTGCATGTGTGTTCCTTTCATAAAGCACATGGATCCACCAGAGTCATTGCATGTGTGTTATTTCCATGATCCACATAGATCAACTAGTGTCATTGCATGTGTGTTCTTTTCATGAACCACATGGATCCACCACTGTCATTTCATGTGTGTTCTTTTCACAAACCACATACGGATCCACCAGAATCATTGCCTGTGTGTTATTTTCATGAACCACATGGATCCACCAGTGTCATTGCATGTTTGTTATTTTCATGAACCACAGCTAGAGTTATTGCATGTCTGTTCTTTTCATAAACCAAATGGATCCACTAGAGTCATTGCATGTGTGTTCTTTTCACAAACCACATATGGATCCACTAGATTCATTCCATGTGTGTTCTTTTCATTAACCACAACTAGAGTCATTGAATATGTGTTCTTTTCACAAACCACATATGGACCCACCAGAGTCATTACATGTATGTTCTTTTCATAAACCACATGAATCAACTAGAGTCATTGAATGTGTGTTCATTTCACAAACCACATATGGGTCCACCAGAGTCATTGCATGTCTGTTCTTTTCATAAACCACATGGATCCACTAGAGTCATTGCATGTGTGTTCTTTCAAAAACCACATATGGATCCACCAGAGTCATTGCATGTCTATTCTTATCCTAAACCAGCACTAGAGTCATTGCATGTGTCTTATTTTCATAAACCACATATGGATCCACCACTGTCATTGTGGGCTCCCCGGATTAACCATCCGAGAAATCCCTGTTATGTATATATCCATGTTCCCATGATCAGTGAGCCATGGAACATAACCGACAAGTATCATTTCAACATCCGTAACATAACGAAAATACAAGACTTACATACATGCCAGTATGGCTACATCAACTTTAGCAGCGGAACATCATCACGCGCAGAGCCCAATCGTGCCTCAACCTATAGGTGACTGACTAGGAAGACAGTCTAGCTCGCTGGACGTCACCTTAATCTTCTGATGTCGAACCTCTGAAAGTCTGGCCAAGTAAATAGCCAGGGAGAAAGCCATGAGTACTTTTGAATGTACTCGCAAAACCACCAGGATAAGTGAAACAAGGAAATGCAATTCTGGCTGTGGCGAGATAGCTCTATCTGGGGTTGTTTTTGAAAATCCTAGACTATCTCTTGTAGTTCTGGCATCTCCATACCTTTGTTGAAAAAGAGTTTTGAAAACATGCTTACGTTTTATAAATCAAGATATCTCCATATCTTTGTTGAAAAAAAGAGATTTGAAAACAGTTTTTGGAGTAGAAACCCTTTTTAAACCTCTTTGACCACCTCTGGTCAAAACACAGCTTCGAACTCAGGTTCCCCCGGAACCTTCATACTTTCATCCGGTCCTTCCAAACAAGCACCGTTTGGGTACTCCTAGCCAACACCTTTACAACCGTCCTTGACCGTGGACATGGCAATTCGAATAGATTATACTCTGCAGAGTTTGTGCACTTTCCCCACAAGAATCAATACATCCGTCGGGATACAACCACGGCCCACTACCACTATAAATGGGGGTCCGGATAATCGAACCTAACCTTTCTCTTGTCGACCCTAGCAAATGCTGCTTTTCCTTTTGGGTTTGTTCTCCCCGGCAACGAGTATGTGGCTCCCAACCATAGTCCTGCCTTCCGTACACGCGTATACCCAAGCCGCAACTTGGCGTATACCTTAACTTGGTGACTCCACTTCCTTCCGTACCGCCTAAGTCATACCGTCCGCGGGAGACCCAGTTGTTGCACCAGCACTCCTACCAAGACAGGCTCACTCTTGCCGAAGCAAGCTACAGGCTCCAGATCCGAGATCTGTTAGCGCCTGCCCAGAATTCAAGGGATCTCTCCCTATAAGCATGGTACAAGCTGCCTCGGCTAAAGAAGACAAACTACGAGCTAAGCCCCAGCACCTGGGGTAATGTGGTTGCACTGATAAAATTGTTCCGGTAAAGGCGTGGAACATCCCTTCACTTTCTCATGTCCATTTATCATTTCTCATCAACACCACTTCTTTTAGTTCAAACATCCGCTCGCAACGATGCCTCTTCCCAAGGGTTTTACAAAGTAGTTCATAAACATTTGTAATAGGGTAAATCCTAAAACAAGTTATTTTTCTCAAATCCCAGGTTTCCGAAGAGGGAGGATGCTAACCAACATACTCTTGGTCTAAAGGGATAAAATGGTAGGTACAACAGGGTGGTGCCACGAGGGACACAAAGTCATAACTTGGAGGTGCCAAGTTATTCGCGCAGTATTTATAAAACAAGACATGCAGATAAATAATGCAATTTATAAAGGAGATACAAAACAGGTAATAAAAAGAGTAGGACAAGTATCGGAATTCGGGAATGGTGGCTTTCCTGTGATCAGCAATAAGTCCTTGGACTTCTTTAGATAACCAAGAATACCCAATAAATAGTAATAAGGAGTCCCTTCCCTCTTGTCGTCAAACACTCACACTATCGCCATCATCGATTATACATGCAAGCATACAATACCACAATCAATACAAGGCATACATGATCAACTATACATCAAACAAACATAAGGAAAACTACTTAACTTAGCAGGATTTGGAGAAGTTGGGTTCTAGTGGTGGAATTACTAGATTCCCAGATAGGTGTTTTTCCATTGGAAGATAGTTGTCAAGGCTAAATACCATGAACTTGGAGTGGGGTTTTGAGTTCTGTAGGATACCAATGTGCAACAATGATATCCTCAAATAGGTCTTGACGAAACAAAACCAACACAAGTGGTTTCACTAGATTATCAATTACTTAGCTTTAGTTATGATTTTTATAGTGGAATAAGCTCTAGTTTGAGGAAATAATTCACCAGTATTTATATGGAGGCCCAAAAATTATTTCCTTGGGCGGTTAGGTAGTGTTTGATGTACTGAACCACCTAGAGTTGGAATCAAGTCTAAAAAATTACCAGAATGCCCTCAGGAAATTCTCAAAGGCAGTTCTGCAAGGTTTTTGTCTTTTTCACCAGATAAATTCTACAAATGATCTTGAGTTGATTCAAAGGGCATGTGGTAGGAATATGGACTACGTTTATGTAGAAATTGGAGTCACTCTTTTTGGAGTTGTCAAACTCCTGGAGTGCTTTATTTAGTGAAAATACCCCTTACAGAAGTATTTAAATCACTAAAATTCACCCAGATCTCAATAAAATCTAAGCTGTTGGGGTTTGATAGACACGGATTTTATGATGTACTGGGAGGTGGATTCAGGTCAGTACCTCATTTGGTTTGGCCTAGAGAATTTAACCAAGACAGATAATGTCTAATTTTGTTATTTTTGCTGAGGGCACACTGCTGTTCCCCTTGGCATATGACCTGTGCTAGATGGCAGGTATATCAAATACCTTCCAGTAGAGCCTTGATTCTCCCCAATTGGACATGTAAAAATCTATGAGGAATTTAATTAGTGCATAGTACAACTTTTAGTGGATTAATTGCCCATAAATGATAAAAATTATTCTGGGCACAAGACCAGTTCTGCATGTTGCATAAAACATCAGAGGGCTCCTAGAATTTTAGATCCTGGCATTTGCACCTTGTTTGCATTTTCAAACGGATTTAAATTAACTGCTACAAATCTGGCTCTGGAATTAAAAGGAAAAAAGAAAACAGGGCAGCTGGGCCGGGATCTAGGGAGGCTGGGCCACACAGAGGGGATTTTCCCCACGGTGGGCGGCACGGCACGCAGGAGCCCGCGCTTGAACCTGCCAGATGGGGCCCGGAGGTCAGTGGCAGGGGGCGGTCCAGGGGGTATCGGCCAGATCTGGCCGTCGGTTTAAGTCGCGATGGACGGCACGGGGTCATCATCTACGGGAAATAGAGAAGCCGGCGACGGAACCCTAGGGGACGGTGGAGCTCGCCGGGGAAGCTTACTAGGGGCTCGGGGGAGGTCGGGGAGGGTGCAGGAGGACGTGGTGGTCGACGGCGAGCAGATCGAGGGGCGGCACGGTCAGGTTCACGCCTAGGAAGGAGCTCACGCGATGGTGGCCGAGAGCTACCTCGTCGAAGCTCAACACCGACGACAGAGGAGACAGTCATGGACAAAAAAATACCAGGGTTAGATGCAAGGGAGGTAGGGGAACTCGAGGGCCAACATGCAGAGGAAAGTGAGCAGAGATGAGAGCTCCTAGCTCGATTTCTTGAGGAGGCCGATAGCTCCTCCTTCTTCTTCTTCTGGACAGCACAAAGCAGGGGAGAGGGAGTGGGCCTAGGGGAGGTAAGTGGAGGAGGGAAGGGGCCAAATGAGGGGCAGTGGGCGTGCTGGGGTGGACTGATGGCTTATAAACCGAGGAGGAGGAGTAGATGGTGCAAATGTCCACTTTGGACATGGGGGTGGGGTGGAGCTGGCCAGGGATTGGCCTAGAGGACGGTGGGGATGGGTAGGAAGGGATTGGCTCGGGCAGAGAGGGGTAGGGTAGCTATGGTAATTAATTAGGTAAATCTTGTAAGATTTGCTTGTCTCTCTCTCTACTAGTACAAGGGTAAAATGGGCAAGAGCAGGGGTGGAGCTACAGTGGTGTCGACCTGGGGTGTGTCCTGGTGCTGAGGAGATGCGTTGAGCAAGTTTTGATGGTAGTTGAAGTGGTTTGAGTAGTGGAGTTGCTTACTTGGCAATTTTGATCCAATTGGTGGTTATGAAGAAAGTCCAAAACTTGCATTGGACAAGATGAGGAAAAAGGGACTGGGAGATAGATGAGGTTAAGGGGGACTCCTAGGATTTATTTGGGATTTTTATAAGGGGTTTTAGTCCTCATAATTCCATTTATTCAAAAAGGGCAGAAGTAGATTCTAGAAGGTCATTTGATAAATTTACATTGGACAAGGGTGGATTTTGATTTGAGATGGTCCCAAATGTGAATACACACGTAGGGAAATTTTCCCAAGATTTATTGTGTCTTAAAAGTATTTAAGACAATTATTATTCCAATTCAGCCATTTAAGAAAATGGAAAAAAGGAATAATAAAGCTCTTCAAGAATTTTTGAGATGGGAAGATAGGGTATGATATAGGGAACTCACATGAGCCAAAAGTTGGGGAAGTGTTTTGGCAAAAACCAAACTTTCCATTGGGAAAGGGGTTTTGAGATTTTGTCAATTAAGGGAATTAAATAGATTTGGAGCCATGATAATTATGGATAGAATTTTATAAATATGGATGATCAATTTAGATGATGTAAACAAGGTGTAGAAAGAATTTTCTACCTTGGGCAGTGGAATTCTCACTTGAATTAGATGAAAGAGCAAGGCATTGAGGATCTAGGGTGATGTTATTTTATACCACCAAAACCTTGTTGGATCTTGGAGCTCAGAGCTCACCTTGATGAAAGGGTTAGATGATTAGTTAGAACAAGTCATATAGATGATTATGGTAGAAGTAGTTTGGATTGATTACATTTGAGGTGGTCTGGAAAAGATGGCAAACTTTGTTGAAAATAAGGCTGCCATACTAGATGGGTCATGATGTCTTATAAACCATGTGGGTTTAATAAGCACAAGGATCCACTTAGAGCACGTTAAGTAGATGTTTATAGAACTATATGAGTATAACACAACCATGCAAGGAGTTGGTCCATAGAAGGTTGGATGCTGGTGTGAGCTTCTGTCAAAGTAGGCATGATGACTAGATTTGCAGGAAATGTTATTTTCTTGCCTGCAAAACCATCAAGAACAAGTAGGTTGTAAGATGATCTAACCAAGGGTAAATGTGGGCCTTGGTATTCCTTTGGATGGTTAACAGGATAGTTCAAGTCCATTTCAAAAAATGCTCATGGTTTGAGAAAGGGAGGCATTCTAAAAGGTGGTGTTGGAACAGTTTCCAGACTTAGTCAATTTGGCAGTTTTGAGGATTTTGACTAGAGTAAGAGAGGGAATGTTTTTGGAGGGGTTGCAAGATATCAAGGCATCATCAAGTGGATGATGTTGAATTGTAGATTGATTATAAGGGATCCATGCTTGATATTGTGTTGGGGGGATACCCCCGGGTAGGGTCATGCCGGGGTATAAAGGCCGAGTTAGCCGAGGTTCGGCAAGGCCAAAGCAGATGCTGGCCGAGTCACCTCAAGGCAGGCCGAATCACGGGGTAATCCGGACCTAGGGGCGTTCTCCTAACTAGGTCTCATCCGACTTAAGCAGTAAGTCGGAAGTGCATGTTTTACCTGTATGCAGGAACGGGTGTGGCCGGATGAACCATCATCCGGGTCACAGCAATCTTCTAGGAGAAGGAAGGAATCTCGCTGGTCAAAAGGAGCCCCGGTACGCACTGGCTGAGCGAAGCGAGCCAGGACAGGACCACCGGGGCGTGGCCGACAAGCGTGACGACGCCCGTGTCGGCTGACGAGGGCGCCGCAGAGGCTCACGTAGCTAAAGCATGTGTGACGCGGGGGAAAAAGCACCCCGGTCGGCTTACCACTTTAGGAGGAGGTATATTCTTAGGAGGGGCTAGGGCTTTTGTAGAAGTGGTTGATCTCTCTACGATTCTGTTTTGGGCTAGGGTTTCAGGTGTGATCTGTGGGTGAGAGTACGAGAGCTCCTTCTTCCTCCTCTCGCCAATACAGCTCTAGGAGCACTTGTAACCTTGGAAGTAAATCAATACAAACTCTTGTGTGGAGAATCACTTCACTATCCCTCCCTGGATTCCCATAGCGAGTATTAGTCCCCACCTTTAGCCTATACATGGCATCTGCCGTGACACCACCACGACATATTGGTCTTCATGGACTTGGAAGCTTCTAGAATGGAAATCTTTAGACTTGATCTGGTTAAGGGTTTTAGATGATCACCTAGTAGCTAGGGATCAAATCCAGATTTGTATTCTTGCTTAGGGTAGGGTGATTATGAAGTATACTGATCCAACTGATGAGCTCCTAGAGTAGCTCATACTACTTCCTAAGCAAACAATTTAAACAGCAGATGAAGACAACTCATCAGACAGCAGATCAAGGCAACTCATCTTATAGATAAGCAAAACCACTACTAGGGTTGCCATCAAGCTTAGCTTGAGGTAAGGATGGGTATTTTGAAGAGGTTGTGGTTGGTGTCAGGTGAGAGTCCTTGGTATCTCTACCAAGAGTATAATTCAAATGCTTTGAAAAGAGGTTTTGGGAAAACTAGAGATAAGGTTAGTTGATGGTTCTGTCTTGAAAACATAAGGAGGTTATAATATATAACTCTCCATATTTTTTTCAATAGAAGCTATACGAATATTTTTGGTTGCATAAGTATCTTGGCTCATGTTTTGAAATGCCAGAACATTTGAGAGTATGCAAAATGAGCTAGGATAGTTTTGGTAAATAGCTTTTGTCAACTGATGGTGAGGTAAGGAGTATCATATGGCATACACTCACATGCACAAGCGCAAGCAAACACAAGGAAGCATGGCACCAATGAACATTAAAAAGTTCCCCCCGATTTTTGCATTCTAGACAACTAATCAGGGTTGCTGAAATTGGGATGTTACAGTCATTGCATGTGTGTTCTTTTCACAAACCACATGGATCCACCACTGTTATTGCTGGTGTGTTCTTTTCACAAACCACATATGGATCCACCAGAGTCATTGCATGTCTGTTCTTTTCATAAACCAAATGGATCCACAAGAGTCATTGCATGTGTGTTCTTTTCACAAACCACATATGGATCCACTAGATTCATTCCATGTGTGTTCTTTTGATTAACCACAACTAGAGTCATTGAATATGTGTTATTTTTACAAACCACATATGTGTAACATCCCAAAACTTCAACCCAATCCCAAAACTTCAATCCAAGGTTATTAAGATCCAAATCATCAAAATTAGGGTTAACAAAAAAAATTCCAATTAAAATTATTAAAGCATTCATATGTGTGTGCATTTAAATTAGGAGTTGATTTGAATTGCCATTATTAAGTGATGCATTGCTTGTAAAATGATCCTTAGGTGAAATAAACATCATCCAGATCATTGCCAAACAAATCCCAAAGAAAAACAAATCAAAATGACTAAAAGAAAGAAATGGTCATTTGTGCCATTTTAATCAACATGCCTAGTTTAGCTATTCCTAGGATTCAATTCTTAACAGAAACAAATATGGATCTTGGCACCCCTGGCTAGTACATGTAGTGATGTACCAAGGCCCACCTTGTGATCTGACAAAAACTTTCAAACACTAATTTTAAATGGCATTTGAAAATTGAATCTAGTGTAGGTACCAAGATCACCCTATTTAAAAAACCACTCAAATGAGCTCCATTTTCAAATGCCAAGCAACCACAGAGGCTTAAGCATGTGTCTAGCAACTCCACCAAAAATCATCCAAAAATTCAAAACTTGAGTTCTTGCGGCCACTTCTACAAACACCTTGTGGGAAGAATTCAAACAAAACCAAAAACACTATTTGGAGAAGTGTTTGGACCAAATTGGTCTCCCATTTTGCAACCACAGCCACCCAATGCACTCCCCTACCCCTCTCTAGCCCAGCCACCCAATTGCCATGACCAAATGGTCATGGCCATTAAGGCCAAGCACCATTTGGGCACCCCCACCAGCGATAGCACACCACAGCCGCCGCCAGCATCGTCCACCATGTCTAGGAGGTCGCCTGTGGTCCACCTCCACCGCCCAACCAGCCCCAGCTCGAGGACAACGACCGGAGTAGCCAGGAACCACCGGGCCTAGAGACTGTCGGACATGCCGACGCCGCCCGTAGAGCGCGCAGGGTCCCCGCTCAGCCAGACCCCGCCTCGCTCCAGCCACCCGCCTACACGATCACCACCGGCCTAGGAAGCTAACGGAGATGCCCATTCCCCCGACCATGCCACGTAGTCGCCGGCCACCGCGAAACTCGCCATCAGCAGAGACATCGTGCGCGCCGCGCCACTCACCTCCCCCGATCGCAAACCACTTCACACTCACCGCCATGACACTCGCCAAGGCACCGCCCACCGTCCTAGCACACCGCCCACACCTCTAGCTCGATGTGCCGTCGTCACCGGCGAGCACCGCCCATGCTCCTCTGCCGCTTCGTCGAGCCTATAAATAGAGGCCTCCCCAGCACCGTTTCCTCACACCACTCTCGTCCCCACCCTCTCACAGCACTTCCAGACCCCCACCGAGCTGCTAGGGTTCCGCCTCGCCGGCGACCTGTCCGTCGTCGACGATAAGCCACAACCATAGATCTTCCTTTTAATCTAATGGCCCACATCGCCCCGTACCGCTTCGCGTGTAAAGAGCCAATTACATGTGGACCCCTTGTCAGATGTTATCTGCACCGCGGAATGCCACTGGGCCATCCCACTAGTTTTCCCGCGCTAGCCTACGAATTCAAATTTAGGTTTTTCTAATTTAGTATGAACCTATTTTTTTCCCCAAATTTGAAAATCATTTCAGAGAGATTTACAAATCCAAATAGAGTGATTCCAATTGTGTTGGAAAGCTTCTGAAAAGATCTATCCATACCCGTTGGAATTAATTCATTTAGAGTTAGAGATCTCTCCTAGTAAAAATAACAAAACAGAAGCATTTGCACCTTAAAACATTTTTAGAAAATCAACCAAAATAGCTTTTGAGTTGATTCCAACTCTTAAAAATCACATTTAACCTTACCTATCTGAATATGTAATAATATTAAGGTTTACATGTAGTGACTTTGGACTAGTACCAAAATAATGCTATATAGGCATTTCTAGTCACTTTAAATCACTAATTATTAAACTTAAACTTATTAAAATGTTATCCAACCTTTAAATCACATTCCCACATGTTAGAATATGTGGTGAGGACATGTGTCCACATGATCATTTTAAGTGGTGAATATTAAATCTTAGTTTTTTTCCAATGAGTAGAAATTACTTTTCTCAAATAAAAAGAATACAACTAGTTAATAAAATGTTGTGATGCTTGTGATGATAATAGATCATCAAATGTGTGCCTTAGAGTGCTAAGTACATTAGTTAAGTATTGTTTGGTGATTGTGTACTCCGTATGCATTTATAGATGATAGTACCGACCAAGCTTTCGAGGAGGAGGAGTTCTACCAAGAGGAGGAGGAGGAAAACTTCAACCACTGCACCAACCAAGGCAAGACATCATTAACAATGCAAGCTAACCCTTGAAATCTAGATAACCTAAGCAAAGGCATTAGGCATGCTTTGGTGATACCATTTGGATTTATACCTAGTCCAAGATTTAATTCCAAGCTTTACTTCTTTACTTTACCAAAGTCCTTTACTTGTTTTGAAGGTAGCATAAAGAGTATAAAACTTGACCTATTTAGATAACATTAGATGTCATTCTATGGCATGAGATTGATCCTATCATCCCACCTTAGTGAACACTCTTAACTTAGTAGATTAGAGTTAGATCAAAACTTGAGTCACTTTTAGATGGGAATACTTGGTGAAAATGAATTATGAAAACCTTGGAATGATGAGTCATTCTATTGAGATGTTTTTGACATGTGTTGAGAAACACAAATGGTTTATGATGATGAAAATGTTGAGGCATGAGTCTTAACCCTTTTACAAAACTGATGGTTGGATTCGGATGCGATACCATTCCAATTTTACCGTACAACCACACTACCGGAATTGGGTAAGGCTTAGCCGAAAGTTTATATGCATTAGTATTAGTTCCCTCACGGGAGATGTTTGAGCTGAGGCTACCTCTCAATGTTGTCCACCTATGTAGTGCCCAAGATGACAGATGGTCATGGTTGAGAGGCCATGCTCATAGGAGAGGTGCTTATACTAGGGTGTGTAAAGGAAAGGTTATGTTTGATTATCTGCATACTAAGTATGATGATTCAGGGTTATCCCTGACAGATGTATCGAATCTTGTGGTGAAAGTGTACCACCTCTGTAGAGTGTCAAACTATTCGAATAGCCGCGTCCGCGGTTATGGACAGTTGGAGTGGCCATACTGTTTTGTTGTCAGATGTTTTCAAAATTACTTATGAAAGGAATGATGAATCTTGACTTGACCACAACAAGGTTGTGACTATGACACTAGCTTCCAAACTTAAGTGATTCTAGAACTTTATTTTATCTTTCTTTGTTTCTGAACTCAGCTTAGGTTTCAAACTTAACTTTATAACTAAACTTAGAGTTAACATTTACTTTAGTACTATCCTACTTCTAAGTGGTAGTTTGCGAGTACTTCAAGAGTACTCATGGCTTTTTGTCCCTGGCTATTCCTATGGCCAGACTATGAAGGAGACTACAAAGATGACAGTCAGCAGGACGGCTATGATAACTAGGACTATCTGCCTTCGTCAGCATTGCCTGTGCCCCTGAAGGTGGACCCACCGCTACACTTATTATTTATTCCGCTGCTTGTAGTATTAAGAATGGATCATTAGATCCACTATTTGTGTAAGACCTTATGTATGGTTTGTAATGGATGATGTACTGTGATATCCAATCTGTTCTGTCTCGCAAAAATGGTAATCCTGGGATTGCGATGTATGACATAATAGGCATCTGGGATTAAAAACCTAGGTGTTGACAATATGGATCCACCAGAGTCATTGCATGTGTGTTATTTTCACAAACCACATATGGATCCACTAGAGTCATTGCATTTGTGTTCTTTTCATGAACCACATATGGATCCACTAGAGTCATTGCATGTGTGTTCTTATCCTAAACCAGCACTAGAGTCATTGCATGTGTGTTCTTATTCTAATCCAACACTAGAGTCATTGCATGTGTGTTCTTTTCATAAAGCACATGGATCCACCAAAGTCATTGCATGTGTATTATTTCCATGAACCACATAGATCAACTAGTGTCATTGCATGTGTGTTCTTTTCATGAACCACATGGATCCACCACTATCATTGCATGTGTGTTCTTTTCACAAACCACATACGGATTCACCAGAATCATTGGATGTGTCTTATTTTCATTAACCACTGCTAGAGTCATTGAATGTGTGTTATTTTCATAAACCACATATGGATCCACCAGAGTCATTTCATGTGTGTTCTTTTCACAAACCACATATGGATCCACCAGAGTCATTGCATGTTTGTTCTTCTCATAAAACACATGGATCCACTACAGTCATTGCATATGTGTTCTTTTCATGAACAACATATGTATCCACTAGAGTCATTGCATGTGTGTTCTTATCCTAAACCAGCACTAGAGTCATTGCATGTGTCTTCTTTTCACAAACCACATATGGATCCACCATAGTCATTGCATGTGTGTTCTTTTCACAAACCACATATGGATCCACTAGAGTTATTGCATGTGTGTTCTTTTCATGAACCACATATGGATCCACTAGAATCATTGCATGTGTGTTCTTATCCTAAACTAGCACTAGAGTCATTGCATGTGTGTTCCTATACTAAACTAGCACTAGAGTCATTGCATGTGTGTTCCTATACTAAACCAGCACTAGTGTCATTGCATGTGTGGCCTTTTCATAAAGCACATGGATCCACCAGAGTCATTGCATGTGTGTTATTTCCATGAACCACATAGTTCAACCAATGTCATTGCATGTGTGTTCTTTTCATGAACCACATGGATCCACCACTGTCATTTCATGTGTGTTCATTTCACAAACCACATATGGATCCACTAGAGTCATTGCATGTGTGTTCATTACATTAACCATAACTAGACTCATTGCATGTGTGTTATTTTCACAAACCACATATGGATCCACCAGAGTCATTGCATTTCTATTATTTTCATAAAACAAATGGATCCACTAGAGTTATTGCATATGTGTTCTTTTCATCACCCACATATGTATCCACTAGAGTCATTGCATGTGTGTTCTTATCCTAAACCAGCACTAGAGTCATTGCATGTGTGTTCTTTTTACAAACCACATGGATCCACCACTGTCATTGCATGTGTGTTCTTTTCACAAACCACATATGGATCCACCAGAGTCATTGCATGTCTGTTATTTTCATAAAACACATGGATCACTAGAGTCATTGCATATGTGTTCTTTTCATGAACCACATATGTATCCACTAGAGTCATTGCATGTGTGTTCTTATCCTTAACCATTAGTAGAGTCACTGCATGTGTGTTCTTTTCACAAACCACATATGGATCCACCAGAGTCATTGCATGTGTGTTCTTTTCACAAACCACATATGGATCCACTAGACTCATTGCATCTGTGTTCTTTTCATGAACCACATATGGATCCACTAGAGTCATTGCATGTGTGTGCTTATCCTAAACCAGCACTAGAGTCATTGCATGTGTGTTCTTATCCTAAACCATCATTAGAGTCATTGCATGTGTGTTCTTTTCACAAACCATATATGGATCCACTATAGTCATTGCATGTGTGTTCTTTTCATGAACCACATATATATGCACTAGAGTCATTGCATGTGTGTTCTTATCCTAAACTAGCACTAGAGTCATTGCATCTGTGTTCTTATACTAAACTATCACTACAGTCATTGCATGTGTGTTCTTTTCATAAAGCACATGGATCAACCAGAGTCATTGCATGTGTGTTATTTCCATGAACCACATAGATCAACTAGTGTCATTGCATCTGTGTTTTTTCATGAACCACATGGATCCACCACTGTCATTGCATGTGTGTTATTTTCACAAACCACATACGGATCTACCAGAATCATTGCTTGTGTGTTATTTTCATGAACCACATGGATCCACCAGTGTCATTGCATGTGTGTTATTTTCATGAACCACAGCTAGAGTCATTGCATGGGTGTTCTTTTCATAAACCAAATGGATCCACTAGAGTCATTGCATGTGTGTTCTTTTCAAAAAACACATATGGATCCACTAGATTCATTCCATGTGTGTTCTTTTCATTAACCACAACTAGAGTCATTGCACAAATGACTCTGGTGGATCCATATGTGTTCTTTTCACAAACGACATCTGGACCCACCAGAGTCATTGCATGTCTGTTCTTTTAATAAACCACACAAATCAACTAGAGTCATTGAATGTGTGTTCATTTCATGAACCACATATGGGTCCACCAGAGTCATTGCATGTTTGTTCTTTTCATAAACCACATGGATCCACTAGAGTCATTACATGTCTGTTCTTTTCACAAACCACATATGGATCCACCAGAGTCATTGCATGTCTATTCTTATCCTAAACCATCACTAGAGTCATTGCATGTGTGTTATTTTCATAAACCACATATGGATCCACTACTGTCATTGCATCTGTGTTCTTTTCACAAATCACATGGATCGTACACTGTCATTGCTTGTGTGTTCTTTTCACAAACCACATATGGATCCACTAGAGTCATAGCATGTTAGTTCTTTTCATAAAACACGGGGATCCACAAGACACATTGCATGTGTGTTCTTTTCATGAACCACATATGTATCCACTAGAATCATTGCATGTGTGTTCTTATCCTAAACCAGCACTAGAGTCATTGCATGTGTCTTCTTTTCACAAACCACATATGGATCCACCAGAGTCATTGCATGTGTGTTCTTTTCACAAACCACATATGGATCCACTAGAGTTATTGCATGTGTGTTCTTTTCATGAACCACATATGGATCCACTAGAATCATTGCATGTGTGTTCTTATCCTAAACTAGCACTAGAGTCATTGCATGTGTGTTCCTATACTAAACTAGCACTAGAGTCATTGCATGTGTGTTCCTATACTAAACCAGCACTAGTGTCATTGCATGTGTGGCCTTTTCATAAAGCACATGGATCCACCAGAGTCATTGCATGTGTGTTATTTCCATGAACCACATAGTTCAACCAATGTCATTGCATGTGTGTTCTTTTCATGAACCACATGGATCCACCACTGTCATTGCATGTGTGTTCATTTCACAAACCACATATGGATCCACTAGAGTCATTGCATGTGTGTTCATTACATTAACCATAACTAGACTCATTGAATGTGTGTTATTTTCACAAACCACATATGGATCCACCAGAGTCATTGCATTTCTATTATTTTCATAAAACAAATGGATCCACTAGAGTTATTGCATATGTGTTCTTTTCATCACCCACATATGTATCCACTAGAGTCATTGCATGTGTGTTCTTATCCTAAACCAGCACTAGAGTCATTGCATGTGTGTTCTTTTTACAAACCACATGGATCCACCACTGTCATTGCATGTGTGTTCTTTTCACAAACCACATATGGATCCACCAGAGTCATTGCATGTCTGTTATTTTCATAAAACACATGGATCACTAGAGTCATTGCATATGTGTTCTTTTCATGAACCACATATGTATCCACTAGAGTCATTGCATGTGTGTTCTTATCCTTAACCATTAGTAGAGTCACTGCATGTGTGTTCTTTTCACAAACCACATATGGATCCACCAGAGTCATTGCATGTGTGTTCTTTTCACAAACCACATATGGATCCACTAGACTCATTGCATCTGTGTTCTTTTCATGAACCACATATGGATCCACTAGAGTCATTGCATGTGTGTGCTTATCCTAAACCAGCACTAGAGTCATTGCATGTGTGTTCTTATCCTAAACCATCATTAGAGTCATTGCATGTGTGTTCTTTTCACAAACCATATATGGATCCACTATAGTCATTGCATGTGTGTTCTTTTCATGAACCACATATATATGCACTAGAGTCATTGCATGTGTGTTCTTATCCTAAACTAGCACTAGAGTCATTGCATCTGTGTTCTTATACTAAACTATCACTACAGTCATTGCATGTGTGTTCTTTTCATAAAGCACATGGATCAACCAGAGTCATTGCATGTGTGTTATTTCCATGAACCACATAGATCAACTAGTGTCATTGCATCTGTGTTTTTTCATGAACCACATGGATCCACCACTGTCATTGCATGTGTGTTATTTTCACAAACCACATACGGATCTACCAGAATCATTGCTTGTGTGTTATTTTCATGAACCACATGGATCCACCAGTGTCATTGCATGTGTGTTATTTTCATGAACCACAGCTAGAGTCATTGCATGGGTGTTCTTTTCATAAACCAAATGGATCCACTAGAGTCATTGCATGTGTGTTCTTTTCAAAAAACACATATGGATCCACTAGATTCATTCCATGTGTGTTCTTTTCATTAACCACAACTAGAGTCATTGCACAAATGACTCTGGTGGATCCATATGTGTTTTTTTCACAAACGACATATGGACCCACCAGAGTCATTGCATGTCTGTTCTTTTAATAAACCACACAAATCAACTAGAGTCATTGAATGTGTGTTCATTTCATGAACCACATATGGGTCCACCAGAGTCATTGCATGTTTGTTCTTTTCATAAACCACATGGATCCACTAGAGTCATTACATGTCTGTTCTTTTCACAAACCACATATGGATCCACCAGAGTCATTGCATGTCTATTCTTATCCTAAACCATCACTAGAGTCATTGCATGTGTGTTATTTTCATAAACCACATATGGATCCACTACTGTCATTGCATGTGTGTTCTTTTCACAAATCACATGGATCGTACACTGTCATTGCTTGTGTGTTCTTTTCAGAAACCACATATGGATCCACTAGAGTCATAGCATGTTAGTTCTTTTCATAAAACACGGGGATCCACAAGACACATTGCATGTGTGTTCTTTTCATGAACCACATATGTATCCACTAGAATCATTGCATGTGTGTTCTTATCCTAAACCAGCACTAGAGTCATTGCATGTGTGTCTTTTCACAAACCGCATATGGATCCACAAGAGTCATTGCATGTGTGTACTTTTCACAAATCACATATGGATCCACTAGAATCATTACATGTGTGTTCTGATACGTCCAAAATGTATCTACTTTCCCGAACACTTTTGCTATTGTTTCTCCTCTATACTTGTGTGATTTGGATGCAACTAATGCGAACTGACGTTGTTTTCAGCAGAACTGCCTTGGTGTGTACTTTTTGTGCAAAAAATCAACTACCAGGAACAATCCCGGAAAATATGCCAAAAATCCTAGTTCACCCGAAGACTCCAGGAGCCAGAATACGAGACGGAGAAGAGCCAGGGGGTGGCCACACCACCTGGTGGCGTGGGCCAGGCCAGACCGCGCCAGGGGGTGGTGTGGGGCCCCCAGGCACCCCCTCGGCCTCTCTCTTTGCCTATAAGGATCCTTCTGACCTAAAAACTTCGGGGGGGTTTGACATTTTTCTAGAAGGAGTTCCGCTCCACCGCCACCACCAGATTCCACGAAACAGCACCAGAAACTCCGTTCTGGCACCCTGCCGGGATGGGGAATTGGAGGAGATCATCTCCATCATCATCACCATCGCTTCTCCATCGACCATCCATGTTTCCCCCATCTATGAGTGAGTAATCCCCTGCTGTAGGCTATGGGGATGGTGGGGATTGGATGAGATCGTTCATGTAATGGCATCAGATTGTTAGGGCATGGTGCCTAGTATCTTTTATTAGTGCTTTATGACTTTGTTGCAACTTGTTGTGCTTAATGCTTGTCACTAGGGCCCGAGTGCCATGATTTCAGATCTGAACTTATTATTGATTCATTATGATAGTATTGTTTCTGGTCTTATCTACAAGTTGTATACACACGTCGTTGTCCAGAACCTATGGCCCCGAAGTGACAGAAATCGGGATAACCGGAAGGGAAAGGCTTTGATGTGAGGATCACATGTGTTCACGGAGTGTTAATGCTTTGCTCCGGTGCTCTATTAAAAGGAGCACCTTAATTGCCAGTAGTTCCCTCAAGGCCCTGCTGCAAACGGGCTGGCAGGACAAAAGACGTTGTGCAAGTTCTCATTGCGAGCACGTATGACTATATATGGAACACATGCCTAGGATTGTCTAGTACTTGGATGCTTTATCTTATTTATCTGCAATTGCCCTATGTTCTGATTGCTATGTGAATTGTCTTGTCCATGCAACGCCCGTCCATCCATCCCTATGCCTACTGCACTCGAATCCCACTTTTTACTGCTTTTGTTACTACTGTCTTTGCTTTACTACTGTTGTTACTTTACTATTCCTACTACAAAACTGTTGCTACTGATAAACTGCTGTGAGCAAGATTGTTTCCAAGTGCAGCTGAATTGACAACTCAGTTGTTAAGGCTGATAAATATTCTTTGACTCCCCTTGTGTCGAATCAATAAGTACGGTTCCTATTTTACCATCCACTACAAGAAGAAGTACGGCAAGGTTCCTATTTTACCATCCACTACAAGAAGAAGTACGGTTCTGAACACCTCTACTGCTCTTGATTCACCGTCTATTTTTAGTAAGTTCCTTACACCACCACATACACATGCTACACACACTGCTACTACTGCTGAATCTGAAACTTCTAATACTTATGATGCTGCTTCTACTGTGCTTGATAAAAGTGGTTCGTTAGGGCCTTTCCTAGATGCTACGATTGCTAGAACTATAGCTGGAAATACCGAAACTCCTAATGAAGGCACTCCCACACCTGTTAGCTCACCTGAGTCTAGTAAGAGTTATGATGCTGAAGAAGATTATGTTGAGATGACTGATGAGTTTATTGAAGAATGTAGGAACACCCTTGATAGGAGCACTGCTAAGAGTCTCCTTGAGAGGCGTACTATTAGACCCAAATTATCTCTTGATGCTAAATTTGCTGCTTCTCCCATAAACATTATAGATGAAGATTATGATTTCTCTCTCAATCTATCTTACATAGCTATTGTCGAGAAAGAACCTTTTTGTGGGACTAAGAATGAAAGTGCGGTAGCACATATGAATGAACTTTCTACTATGAGTGGCTTGTTTTCTGATGATATTCAGATGCGTACTTATTTTGTTGCTAAGATTTTTCCTTTTTCACTGAAAGGAGAAGCTAAAACGTGGTTTAGTAATTTACCTCCTGGATCTATTGATAGCCTTGAGTGCTTGATTAGTACTCTCCTGCAGAAATATTTTCCTCTTAGTGCTAGACATGCTATTTTGCAGGAACTTTTTGATTTTAAACAGGGAGAAAGAGAGGTATTGCCCGAATCTTGGGCAAGGTTCTGTGCTTTGATTCATGCACAGGCTGGAAGTCCATTACCTAAGAATGAACTACTTGATATATTTTATAATGGACTGACTGAAGAATCTAGGACATACCTAGATAGTTGTGCTGATTGTGTTTTCAGGAATAGGACTCCCAAGGAAGCCGAGGAATTAATGGCTAAAATAAGCAAGAATTATGAAGATTGGACTCCTCCTAAACAAGTTACACCTGAAGTAATTATATCTGAACCATCTATTCCTGAGCCTATTCCAACATCAAAGAAGAGAGGAGTTATTGAATTAAATGACCAAGTTATGAAGGAAGCTAAGAAATGTCTTAAGGAGAAGGGAATTAAAGTTGCAGATGTCAAAATTTACCTCCTATAGAAGAATTATGTAAGCCTATTCCCTACTCATACACTATTGAGGTACACTCCCTCCAACACTTTGATGAAGGTGATATCCCTTAATTGAAACCTCCTGATCAATGCTTAGAAGAATTTGATATCTTTATTGTTAAGCAAGATAACTTTAATAAAAGGGTGCAAAATCATCTTATGGAAAACACTAGAGCTATTGTTGAGTTGAAAGATATTGTGGAAAGAACCTCTAATGATGTTAAAATGATTGTTAAACACTTTCAAATGGTTCAAACTCAAATAGATCAACTCGTTAAAGTGCAAAACGACTTGCTAGTTAATGCTACTAAAGAAAAACATGCTTATGAAATTAGAACTAGAAGTGGTGCTGCTACCCAGGATCCTCTATATCCTGAGGGGCATCCCAAAAGAATTGAGAAAGATTCTCAACAAGCTGAAAATAGTGGTTCTACTCGTAAGAAAAGGAAAAAGAAACATAAAACTATTGTAGAACCCTCTGAACCTGTTATAGATCCTAATAGTATATCTATCTCTGATGCTGAAACTGAAAGTGGTAATGAAGAAAATGAAGTTCCTAATGAAGAAAAAGTTGAAGAAGAACCTGAAAACCACACTAAGACTACTAAATACACTAAAGAAGATTTTATTGCTAAGAAATATGGAAGTGAAAGAGAACCTTGGGTCCAAAAACCTATGCCTTTCCCTGATAAGAAACACAAGTCAAAGGAAGATGAACACTATAATAAGTTTTGTGAGTGGGTGAAGCCTTTATTCTTGCAAATTCCTTTGACGGATGCTATTAAATTGCCTCCTTACTCAAAGTATATGAAGGACATTGTCTCGAATAAAAGGAAGATCCCTAATGAAGAAATCTCTACTTTGCTTGCTAATTATTCTTTCAATGGTAAGGTTCCTAAGAAGCTTGGAGACCTAGGGATTCCAACTATCCCTTGCTCTATTAAGAACAGTTATGTTAGAACTGCTTTGTGTGATTTGGGAGTTGGAGTTAGTGTTATGCCTTTCTTTCTCTATAAGAGGCTTCAGCTTTAAAAATTGATACCAACTGATATATCTTTGCAAATGGCTGATAAGTCTACCACTATTCCTGTGGGTATATGTGAGGATGTACCTGTTCAGGTGGCTCATAATTGCTTGATATTAAGTGATTTTGTTGTGCTTGAAATGCCT
>OU342742.1:380496878-380521688 GCA_910589775.1 Avena eriantha | reverse complement strand
CAACTCTTTGTCCATAGAGGTTGACGCGTACACAATTGTACCTTCACACAACAAAGACCAAGCAAAATATGTTTGTTTGTGATATAGGAGCATGTCATTTGTGGCATGTCCATTCTTGATCACAACACTATTAGCACGACTCAAGTATAGCAAACAGAATGCATATGCAAGGTCAAAGTGCATGGAAATCGTTTGAACATCATCCAAATGTGGGAACTCGAAACCTCCATATAACGTCTTAGTGTGGCACTCAAAGCAAGTGACTAAAATAGTGATCAACATCTTTGATGCAAGAGTAGGAGAATTCGGCAAAAACACATGTGGAAGAATATCCAAAGCAACATCATTATGTGTGCAAACCAACCATTGGAAAGAACAATTGTTCAATATGTTGGGTGCCATACACATATCATAAAAAGCAAAGATTATGGGAGTATGCATATCGCAAACGGAAGCAAAAACAACATGTTTGCAAACAAACCATATGAAAGAGAAAGTGGTCCTTATGTTTGTTGCAACAATAATACGAGAGACTTGGAAGCTCTCCTGACAATACATGCTCATAATGGCATTATGGTTGCACACAAAACATCGGAAAGAGAAATTGTTCAACATTTTTGTGGCAACACACAAAGCATCAATATCCAATAGCAACGAGACATGATTGTCAGAAGGTGAAAGAATACCATAAACATGCTTGCAATCAAACCATAGGAAAGAGCAATTTGTCAACATGAAAGATGCAAAGCATGCGAAAGGGATCAGAGTTGGGTTCGACCTTGAACTCACTTGGGGGATGCTGTCTAGAGCTCTTTTTGTCAACTCGTGCTCAACCGAGGTTGACATTCTTGTGCGGGTACCTACACACATCAAACACAAAAGGAAGAACATGTGTGCATGGTAGAGAAACACATCATCCATCATGACGTATCTCTCTTGTGCACATCACCATGAGTGTGGATCAAGTATGAAATATATGCATGGTGAGTATGCAAGTGGTGAACATGCTTATCATGGCATTTACCAAAATCTCCAAAATTTGAGAAAGCTATGGGGGTCATCTCAATATAAACCATAGTAGAATTATTGTTGCAAGCAAAGCAAGTGAAAGAGGAAGTATTCAACATATTGCAAGCAACGGGAGAGATTATAAAACATTCATGACAAAGCATGGTTCGAGGGGTACCATTGGTAACATCATTGCAAGCAAAACATTGGAAAGAGTAATTGTTCAACAAAGTGAAAGCAATGATATCATCAACGTAAGGTTTAGAGCATGGCATGTCTATGGCAACATCATCACAATCAAATAATTTCACATGCTCAACATTATGCAAAGGCAAAGTATCACATGGAAATATCAATGAAGCATATGTGATATCACAAACATCATCCATAGCATGCCAATCATCACAAGTCATCATGTCCACTAGTGGGATCATGGCATCATCAACACCCTTATTTTTACCTTGTTCATACCTCTCATATGGAGTGGGTGTTATGGTAGCATTGGCCTCCATGTTGGTGACTTCTTCATCCAATATGGGGATGGCATCATCTTCATCCACCATGTACATCTTCTCGGTTGGAGGCATCATCATCTCCAAGCTTAGTGCTTCTTGATCCATGGAACCTAGCAAATCATGAGAAAACACACTAGAGGTAGAGGGTAAGTTGTTAGAAATCAAAATGGTCTCACATGACCTATCAACTACCACTCTAAACTCACTAGGTGTATCACTCATGCCCTCCAAGTGGAAGCACTCAATCTCACGTACGGTGGAGTCACTCATCTCACTCTTGTTTTCACTCAAGTGGGCTAAGTGGCTCTCATACTCACATGGGATTGGTACCACATCATCACTCAAGCACATAGGGATAGGCTTGGTTCTCTCAACTCCATGCGCCTCCTTTGGTGAAGGGAAAGTCCCATGCTCACCATTCTCGACCTTGTCATTGCCATTTTGTACCTTGGCTTGTGTAGTCCTCTTGGCGTACTCGTCCAACTTGGCGAAGTAGAGGTCTTTGTCTTCCTCATCCATGAAGTTGCATGCGTCACCTAGGACGTCAAGTTTGGGCCTTGAAGCTTGATGGCATGGAGGAGTTGGTGGTGGCACGAGTAGTTGAAGGTGCCTTATGATGGTGTCGAAGGAGGTCATTGGCGTGCCTTGCCAAAGGTTGATGTAGATGGCACACTGGGTCATTCACATGACGCTCGCGACGAACCTTCTTGTCCTTGGCACTCTTCTTGGTGAGGCTTTGTAATGAGCGCAAAGCATCATTTGTCTTGGCCATCATGCTCATGGTTTTGGCGAAGTTGTTGTCCATGTCGCGCTTGAAGTTGTCCATTTGATCATGGACCATGTTGCTCTTGAGGTGGAGGCTCCATCTTGGTCGACGCGACTTGAGGAGCTTGTCGTTGTCGTTCGTGAAGTCGTCCATTCTTGGGGAGTTATTGTTGTTGTAGAACTCCATATCACCCAAGCATGTGGAGCCATTGTCGGTGTAGTGCTCCATCATGTCATCCATGCTTGTGGAGGCATATGCATGGTGGCTCATCGTGGATTCTTCATAGAAATCATCCTCGTCTCCGGAGTTCCTAGACATGATTCACAAGACCAAGTGGTGTATATGGAAGTGGTAGGGGTTAGGGATGCAACGTCAAACCTTACTTTACCTTGGAAGATAGTATCGTGCAAGTGGCAACACTTGAGAGCAATCAAAACCAAGCAAAGTGAAGTGCACGCGGAACACCAAAAACAACTAACCACTAAAAAAACACAAAGCTTATGGTGGATAGGTATGGAAGGTGGCGTGTCCAAGAACAATCCGAAATCAAGATATTGTAATGGCAAGTAAAGAACCACGATGATCACAAAGCAAACAAGTCAATCCACAAGATAGGAATTATGTACAAGGAAACACACACGGTGGGATAAATAGGACTTGTGTGATGGAGAAAGTGAGCAAAGAACCAAATGATTACCTAGCGAAGACTATAAGCTCGTGTCGCACAAGTGCAAGGAGAGACACTAGTTCGATTGCAATAAATTGGTGGGCTACAAGATATGCACAATAAGTACCACCTATTTGATGTTCATCGAGCTTGCGCTTCCTATTCTATGAGGCACTTGTTTCTTCCTTTCTTTCTTTTCTTTTTATCTTTCTATTTTTTTTCTCTTTTTCTTTTCTTTTTCACTTGCCCCTTCCTTGTGCCAACAACTATAGAAGATAACTATATGAGATAGCGCGCTCACAACTTTTGCTCAGAATTCTAAAAGGTATCAAATGTGCATAGCCCAAGCAATCATAGGAGGAACTAGTCTCAATAGGTGTTTGTTGAACGCAAAGATAGTGTAGCTCACAAAGGGATGCAAGTGGGGAGAAGTCGCGGAATTTTTATACCTTTCATCGCCGATCTTCACCCTTTATTGGTGGATTTCGCCTTGCTCACGGAATTTGGGTGGAGTATATAGCATGAACCACGGATATGATAATGTAGATCTCTTTCTCCTATTTAAAACGAGCTAAAGAACACCAAAATCCGAGTTCGTATGCAAAAGTTATGCCCAAAACGGTGAAACAGGTTTGCTGTCAGTAGTGGGGGGCGGAGACTTTGCCAAAAACTCCGGTCTGGACCGGAATCTCCGGTCTGGGGGCCGGAATCTCCGGTCTGGGCTGGAGTCTCCAGTCCGAGGGCCGGAATCTCCGGTCCGGAGGTTCCAGGACGTGCAGAACTCGTCCGGGACGCGATTTTGACGGAAAAACTCGAACCAAAACACCAAATTGGTAGGGAAATCAAAGAATTAGGCCATGGGAATGCATGCGAAGGTAGATCAACAAGTTTAGCAAGTAATCCATGGATCAAAACCTACCAAAACACACTCAAATCACAGATTGATCCAAAACACGAATTGGGGCTGTTTTTGGTAGAATTTTCGAATTTATGGGGAAAAAGACCAAATCGAGGGGAAATCCGTGGCAACCAAAAGCCGCTGATACCAAATGTTATGGGGTAATCCCATGGGTGGCCCAATCTTCATGGATCTCGTGGTCAAATCGATGGGAAAGCGAGGGGAAAGAGAGAAGGTAGCGGAAGCGGACGCACACCTCGCGAAGAACACGATGAACACACGCAAAACACACACGATACAAGGCCGATTGCTCTCACCGGTGGCCACCGGTCTGATAGAATCCTCGCAAGGAAAGATCGGTCAACGTGATCCCTTGATCCCACGCGGAGAGGGAAGAACACCTTGGAGAGGGTCTTGACATCTTGGCAAAGGGACACCGATGCCAAGGCCTTGTACAACGAGGGAGGCGCGATGCAAACTCCAACGAGATGGTGACGATAGTCGATCCCCTTTGGTGGAAGGGGATGAGGCAAAACTAGAGATTCCACAAAGGGGGTTTTCTTTAGTCTATCATCTATGCCTCCGGTTACATGAGGGGGTGGGGGCACTATATATAGGCCAGCCACTAGTTCAAGGGTACTTTAGGAATAAAAGGGTAAAGTCTGGGCGGACTAAGGGGTACACGGGCCGAAGGCCCAGCTGGCGGCACGCAGGCCCATACGCTCAGGCCGAAGACTCCGGTGTGGGGTCCGGAGACTCTGGTCTGTCTCTGGTGTCATCTCCGGAGTGGCAGACGGACTGTCCTCGAGCTCGATCTGGGGGTCGGTCCGGAGACTCCGGGGTCTGCAGGCCGGAGACTCCGGTGTCTTCAGGTCGGAGACTCCGGTGTGGTCGGAGACTCCGGTGTGTGCAGGCCGGAGACTCCGATGCTCCAGCTATTGCTTCTTCCATCTTCTCTTCCAAGCCTCCGTCTTGTCAGGCTTGGTCCTCTAGGCTTCCTCCCATGCTTCCGTACATGTTGGTGTGAACCTATCATGGATATGGGATGGAGTATGAAGTAGTATACCATTCAAGAGGGTAGGAAGTGGGCTCGCATAGAGGAACAAATTCACCTTTGGAGTCCATGGCGACTTGGCATAAGTTGGATACCATGATGTGGTAACGACCGAAGGTCGTGCTACATCACATTTACTTTCATATTAATGATGGGTTCCCAACCATCTTCTTGTTTTATAGGAATAGAAGCTTTATGTTTCATCTTTTCTTCTTTAATCTTTATGAGAGCATCAGTAATGTGTTTCGTGAAGGCCATGTTCGTAGCACTAGCATTAGGACTTTTAGCAAGCTTTTGTAGGAACTTAATAACTTCAGAAATATTGCAACCATCAAGATCAAAATCAAAATTATCATCTAGAGTGGTAGAACTATTACTAGCCTCAACACTAGTGGTGGTAATAGTAGAAACACTAATGTTTCTAGCAATTACATCTTCTCTTTCCCACTTAGCATGTAATTCAGCTAGTAGTCTAACATTTTTATCAATTCTTACTTGTATGGCATTAGTGGCTACAAATGGATTATCATTAGTTTCAGGTTTAGCAGCCATTTTATTCAAAGAAGATTGAGCTTCAACCAAAGATGCTATATTTCTTTCAGCATTAGAGAGTTTTTGTCAATAGTTTTATTGAAAGCAGTTTGTTTGCTAATAAAGTCTTTAAGCATAACTTCAAGTTCAGAGGGAGCACTCCTATTATTGTTGTAGGAACTTCCATAAGCATTACCATTGTTGGGAGGATATGGCTTATAATTGTTGTTACCAAAATTATTCATGTAGGCATTGTTGCTAAAATTGTTATTTCTTATAAACTTCACATCAACTTGCTCTTCTTGAGCAACCAAAGAAGCAAAAGGAACATTATTTGGATCAATATGGGCTTTCCCATTAACAAGCATAGACATAATAATATCAATCTTATCACTCAAGGAGGAAGTTTCCTCAACAGAATTTACCTTCCTACCTTGTGGAGCTCTCTCAGTATGCCATTCAGAATAATTAACCATCATATTGTCCAGAAGTTTTGTTGCAGCACCCAAAGTGATGGTCATAAAGGTACCTCCAGCAGTAGAATCCAATAGGTTCCTTGAAGAGTAGTTCAATCATGCATAAAAAGTTTGGATGATCATCCAAGCATGTCTGTTCTTTTCAGAAAACCACATATGGATCCACCAGAGTCATTGCATGTGTGTTCTTTTCGTAAACCACATATGGATCCACAACTAGAGTCATTGGATGTGTGTTCTTTTCATTAACCACACCTAGAGTCATTACATGTGTGTCCTTTCCACAAACCACATATGGATCCACCAGTGTCATTGCATGTGTGTTATTTTCCTAAACCACAGATAGAGTCATTGTATGTTTGTTCTTTTCACAAACCACATAAGAATCCACCAGAGTCATTGCATGTGTGTTCTTTTCAAAAACCACACATGGATCCACCAGTGTCATTGAATGTGTGCTCTTTTCACATAATACATATGGATCCACCACAGTCATTGCATGTGTGTTCTTTTCACAAACCATAGATGGATCCACCAGTATCATTGCATGTGTGTCCTTTTCATAGACCACATATGGATCCACCAGTGTCATTGCATGTCTATTCTTTTCATAAACCACATATGGATCCACTAGAGTCATTGCCTGTTTGTTCTTTTCATAAACCACATATGGATCCACCAGAGTCATTGCATGTGTGTTCTTTTCACAAACCACACATGGATCCACTAGAGTCATTGCATGGCTATTCTTTTCACAGAGCATATGGATCCACTAGAGTCATTGCACGTGTGTTCTTTTGACAAACCACATATGGATCCACCAGAGTCATTGCATGTGTGTTCTTTTCATAGACCACATATGGATCCCCTAGTGTCATTGCATGTGTGTTCTTTTCATTAACCACAGCTAGAGTCATTGCATGTCTGTTCTTTTCATAAACCACAGCTAGAGTCATTGGATGTATGTTCTTTTCATAAACCACAACTAGAGTCACTAAACGTGTGTTCTTTTCACAAACCACATATGGATCCACTAGACTCATTGGATGTGTGTTCTTTTCATACACCACATATGGATCCACAAGAATCATTACATGTGTGTTCTTTTCATAAACCACATATAGATCCACAACTAGAGTCATTGGATGTGTGTTATATTCATAAACCACAGCTAGTGTCATTGCATGTGTGTTCTTTTCCTAGAACACATATGGATCCACCAGAGTCATTGCATGTATGTTCTTTTTAGAAACCACATATGGATCCACCATAGTCATTGCATGTGTGTTCTTTTCACAAACCACACATGGATCCACTAGTGTCATTGCATGTGTGTTCTTTCCATAAACTAGATATGGATCCACCAGAGTCATTGCATGCTTGTTATTTTCATAAACCACATATGGATCCACCAGAGTCATTGCATGTGTGTTCTTTTCACAAACCACACATGGATCCACCAGAGTCATTGCATGTGTGTTCTTTTCCTAGAACACATATGGATCCACCAGTGTCATTGCATGTCTGTTCTTTTCACAAACCACATATGGATCCACTAGTCATTGCGTGTGTGTTATTTTCACAAACCATATATGGATCCACCAGTGTCATTGCATGTGTGTTCTTTTCATGAACCACAACCAGAGTCATTGCATGTGTGTTCTTTTCACAAACCACATATGGTTCCACAAGAGTCATTGCATGTCTGTTCTTTTCACAAACCACATATGGATCCACTAGAGTCATTGCATGTGTGTTCATTTCACAAACCACATATGGATCCACCAGAGTCATTGCATGTTTGTTCTTTTCCTAAAACACATATGGATCCACCATGGTCATTGCATGTGTGTTCTTTTGACAAACCACATATGGATCCACCAGTGTCATTGCATGTGTGTTCTTTTCGTAGACCACATATGGATCCCCTAGTGTCATTGCATGTGTGTTCTTTTCATAAACCACATATGGATCCACCAGTGTCATTGCATGTCTGTTCTTTACATACCACATATGGATCCACCAGTGTCATTGCATGTCTGTTCTTTACATAAACCACATGGATCCACCAGAGTGATTGCATGTGTGTTATTTTCACAAACCACATATGGATCCACCAAAGTCATTGCATGACTGTTCTTTTCACAGACCACATATGGATCCACTAGAGTCATTGCATGTGTGTTCTTTTCATTAACCACAGCTAGAGTCATTGCATGTCTATTCTTTTCACAAACAACATATGGATCCACCAGAGTAATTTCATGTGTGTTCTTTTCGTAGACCACATATGGATCCCCTAGTGTCATTGCATGTGTGTTCTTTTCATAAACCACATATGGATCCACCAGTGTCATTGCATGTCTGTTCTTTACATAAACCACATGGATCCACCAGAGTGATTGCATGTGTGTTATTTTCACAAACCACATATGGATCCACCAAAGTCATTGCATGACTGTTCTTTTCACAGACCACATATGGATCCACTAGAGTCATTGCATGTGTGTTCTTTTCACAAACCACATATGGATCCACTAGAGTCATTGCATGTGTGTTCTTTTCATTAACCACAGCTAGAGTCATTGCATGTCTATTCTTTTCACAGACCACATATGGATCCACTAGACTCATTGGATGTGTGTTCTTTTCATACACCACATATGGATCCACAAGAATCATTACATGTGTGTTCTTTTCATAAACCATATATAGATCCACAACTAGAGTCATTGGATGTGTGTTATATTCATAAACCACAGCTAGTGTCATTGCATGTGTGTTCTTTTCCTAGAACACATATGGATCCACCAGAGTCATTGCATGTATGTTCTTTTTAGAAACCACATATGGATCCACCATAGTCATTGCATGTGTGTTCTTTTCACAAACCACACATGGATCCACTAGTGTCATTGCATGTGTGTTCTTTCCATAAACTAGATATGGATCCACCAGAGTCATTGCATGCTTGTTATTTTCATAAACCACATATGGATCCACCAGAGTCATTGCATGTGTGTTCTTTTCACAAACCACACATGGATCCACCAGAGTCATTGCATGTGTGTTCTTTTCCTAGAACACATATGGATCCACCGGTGTCATTGCATGTCTATTCTTTTCACAAACCACATATGGATCCACTAGAGTCATTGCGTGTGTGTTATTTTCACAAACCATATATGGATCCACCAGTGTCATTGCATGTGTGTTCTTTTCATGAACCACAACCAGAGTCATTGCATGTGTGTTCTTTTCACAAACCACATATGGTTCCACAAGAGTCATTGCATGTCTGTTCTTTTCACAAACCACATATGGATCCACTAGAGTCATTGCATGTGTGTTCATTTCACAAACCACATATGGATCCACCAGAGTCATTGCATGTTTGTTCTTTTCCTAAAACACATATGGATCCACCATGGTCATTGCATGTGTGTTCTTTTGACAAACCACATATGGATCCACCAGTGTCATTGCATGTGTGTTCTTTTCGTAGACCACATATGGATCCCCTAGTGTCATTTCATGTGTGTTCTTTTCATAAACCACATATGGATCCACCAGTGTCATTGCATTTCTGTTCTTTACATAAACCACATGGATCCACCAGAGTGATTGCATGTGTGTTATTTTCACAAACCACATATGGATCCACCAAAGTCATTGCATGACTGTTCTTTTCACAGACCACATATGGATCCACTAGAGTCATTGCATGTGTGTTCTTTTCACAAACCACATATGGATCCACCAGAGTCATTGCATGTGTGTTCTTTTCATTAACCACAGCTAGAGTCATTGCATGTCTATTCTTTTCACAAACAACATATGGATCCACCAGAGTAATTTCATGTGTGTTCTTTTCACAAACCACATATGGATCCACTAGAGTCATTGCATGTGTGTTCTTTTCATAAACTGCATGGATCCACTAGAGTCATTGACATGTGTGTTATTTTCATATACCACATGGATCCACCAGTGTCATTGAAATGTGTGTTCTTTTCATAAACCACATGGATCCTAACCTTAGGAGAGCCCTAACCTTAGCCCCCAATGGTGACTGTTAGACTGAGTCTTCTAGAAGGCACGCCTTAACACAGTTGTTTTGCATGTCGATTGTTACATACTATTCGATCGAGGCGCTTGGATGATTGGGATGGTTCTTCGTAAGAGCGATGTGCGAGTAGGCTGTTCTGCGACATGATTTGCCATGCTTACTGTCCGCTTGCTCTGGACAAACTGGCAACACCGCGCGCTCCCCTTTTGCGAGTGTCACGAGTTCCGTGGGCCATATGTCAGTGTCACGTCCCCTTTACTTCTCTTCTTCTCCATACTTCTCTACCTTTCGCTCGAAGCCACTTTCCACACTTCTCTCCCATCCTGTCGTAGCCGCAAGCCGACGGCACCTCCAGCCATATCTTCCGCAGCCACCCAATCCCCCACCCACCTCTCGCCATGGGTTCAAGGGGAGACGGTGAGGAAATGCGTCGTGACGACAAGGACGGTGATTTCGACGTGAGTCGTCTCATCTCTATCATCTCTGGCCAATTATCTATTTTGAGCTAGATCTACTCTGGGTACTCATGAACGTATGATGTGTTAGGCCAACCAGACGTTGTACGACTCCGATTATCACGGTTTAGCGGAGGAAGACAGTCCTCCGCTATGTAAACATGGATATTTTCCCGCTAAATTTGTAGCGTTCGAAGGACAAAATGCATGCAGGAGGTTTTTACGGTGTCAAGGACATCGTGCAATGATGCAAGACAGAAGTTGTGGTGTTGTCAAATGGGTAGATCCAGAGTGGCCTAAATCGATGCAGAAAACGCTGGACAAACTATGGGATCTGACTGTTGAGTTGAAAGAATCCATAGTTAGCTCACTTCTTGACAGTGCTGAGATAAAGCTATTTGACCAAGTTGAAACAACCAAGCTTAACCGAGATCTTAGGAGGGTGCAAGACAAGGTTAGCAAAGTCGAGAAGGAGAGGGACGTGGTGTTGGCCCTAAAGGCTAAAGCAGAGCAAGAACTGACTCAAACAAGGAATGAACTTCACCAGGCCAACGTCCTGCAGTTCACAACTACGAGGATTGACAAGTGCACGAGGATAAATGCAAAGAAACAATTGAAGCTATGCAAGGAAGATGCTAAAAGAAAGGAGTAGACGATTCGATCCTTGCTCTCGCAGGAAGATGCGCATCGGGCTAAGATTAGGAAGATCAAGGAGACGTGTGATAACTAGTTATATTTAGCTTGAGCTCCATACCTTTTTAAGTTGTAATAGTAGTACTTGTTGACCTAGCGGCCTAAACTAGTGGTCTCGAAGTCCTAGGAGAAAACAGTTGGTCGCCCATTAATCTGTCTTAACCTGCATTGCTTCCTTTTGTCTGATCATGGTGGTATTTTGACATTGGTGGTTTGTTTAAATGGCGCAACATAATTTATAAAGTGGAAGCACGTACACTCGGTTACTGGAGACCCGGGAGCTTCGCCAGATGCAGGGGATGCAGGAGCAGGGAGGCGGTGAGATAGACGGCCTCAAGATTAGGCCAGAAAGTGGTACTAATTTCCTCATCATCTAGGCATTATCGGTTGCCATTGTTGTTTATGTTTCTATGTTATTGTGCAGCAGCTGAAATAAGTTGTTGTTTCATGGAGTGTAGCAGCTTAAATAATTTATTTCTGTGCCACTTACATTCCATCGAATTTGGAGACTTCCTGCCCCTTAGCAATCATGGAACCAATGCTGCGTGTTTTCAGATAGTAGTGGCACAATCACAATTTCGGATTCAACTAGTGACTCGGGCATTTCCAAACCCTAAGTCGTGGTACATTTTACTCCGAGAAAGTGGGTAGATTGTTTCGCCCAACAAGTTCCACACACAGAGCTCCATAATTTAACTGAATTACATATATAGGTTCAAGTTCAACACATTATTGTGCATATTCATTGCTAGTAGCCTTCTTCTCCTGCCTGGGTGCCAAGCCTTCACGTCCACTGGCTTCTTCATTTTCTGCCTTCTTCCTCTTCCTTGGTGCCAATTTTCTTAGCTTCACGTACTCTACATCGCCGGGACAATCGGCACCAGAATCGTGTCTAGCATCATCTTTCCACTCATTTTTGTTTTCTTCTGGCAGCAAAATGACTAACCTGGCAGTCATGTTTCTAACCTTGTGGTGCTTCCTGTCAAAGAAACATGATTGTTGCATAACTGCCTAATATCTGCAGAGTAAATAAAACAAAAATTACAATTCAGCACAAACATGCGAACCCCAAGAGACTTTTGCTTACGAGGAGCTAATTGGGTTCGAGCGACCACCTTGTCCAAGAATAGAAGGGCGACTCCCAGTTGCAGCAGCTTCCACATCTAGTACATCACAATTCAGCTCAAACATGCAAGCCGAAGCATACCTTTTCATCAACCCAATTAGTTGATTGTCACACATTAGAGGAACCATGATGCCTCGTTCATCCATGAAGCTGAACTTTGCAGTCTGCTTCGGCCATATTTCATCATGATTACGCAGAGCAGCAACCATACCAGGGATAGTGCAGATCTGCGTAGGCGCTTCTTCCATCATGATACAATGGTGTCCATACCACTTGCCCTTCACCCTTTATGATTTAGAGTCGTACCTGAAGAGGGCTACCGTAACCAGGTAAGGGTGGTCCGCGGAGATCCCACTTGACAAAAAACTATGGACAAAATATGTTTGTTAGCGTTGGGCTAACAAACAATTTTAGGTTCAGTAGCCAACTAGCCGTTATAGTTAGTGCAAATAGCAACGAGAAGGGTAGCTCACCCGCATGTAGCCAGAACTTCTTCTTCCTTGGTAGTAGGATCTGCCATCCTCCGAGCTGCTCAGCTCATTGGTGGCGGAGGCGGGCTCGAGCCTCGGAACAACGGCTACGACATGCGCCATTGGAGCTCGGGATCAGCGAATGAGCGCAACAACTCGGCACAACAACTTAGCACCGGAAGTCAAATGTCTGAAGGGATCGTTCTGCCTGGAGGGTGGATTTCAACACCACCGGTGCTAGGGGAAAGGAGGGAATGGATTTGTGAGATTGGTCAACGCATCCAAGCCACTTAGGTCCTCGATTTTCCTAAGAGGTTGCCATGTTGGCGCTCGCGTCACGGACAGATGACCGACATGTGGGTCCCAACCGTCTAATTCACGGGGAAGTTTAACGGTATGTTTGAATTTGGTAGGGGTGAGATGAGTTTGCCTCTAAATGTCCCCTCTCGGTAGTTAGCAGCCCAACTTTGCGAAATGTGACAATTACAGGAAATTTGGGTACCGCGATGCACTCGCCCAGGAACTTTCGGGCCGCAAACCAACAAGCCCACCAACAAGTGCGTCAAGCTCAGTGAGGTAAGGAGGAATATGACACCAAGAAGAGGCGCGGACAGAGCAACAAATGCAACAGGCCTCGGCAACCCAAGGTCGCTGACCCATAGCTCCAGCGGAGAGCTCGGGGGCTGGGCAGACAGCGGTGCCAGAAAACTCGATCCTTCCGGGGAGCCTAGGGAATCATAGACGCCCCGCACCCCAGGCACACACGCCTCCACAGGGCTCATCCCCCAAGGTGATCCTCAGCTCTCGCTTCTCCTCTACTAGGTGATACTTTTGCGCCCCTCACCAGGGCAGGGCACCCGGGAAGGGAGACAACCGCAGTTGTTGACGATTTCTGCCTGTTTTTTGGGTGTATTCTTTCATTCTTTGGTTTTATTTCTACCCACATACTGGCCATGCCCCCGTATATCCATCATAAGAGCGGGGGATGGGATGGTGCCTATCGCCTGATTGCCTCCGTCAATGTCGGGGACTGGAGGATAGAGCTCTGAACTTACGGACTATATCCAGCGATAAATCACCTTGCTCGCAGATCCCTAGCACTCGAGACCCTCGTTTGGTGTATTAACAAAATGAGACATCACTCAGAACGCGGCTCGGCCAGGACATGGTTGTCCTCGACCTGGACCGCCTCAACGTGCGATACCCATGATCTCCTCCTCGAGAAGATCACGGGCTAGCATGGGCCCTATGGTGGTCTCCTCGAGAGGCTTACGAGGTGGCTCGTGAGGCACTTCACTCCAAAGGCCCAAAATTTACAAGACCTAAAGTCTCGAGCTCTGAACTTACGGCTCGTTCCTCGGCTACAAGTTACCTCACCCACGGTTCTTGTCGTCTCGTGAGACACTTCCCTCCAGCGGCCCTAAATTGCTAGGGCCTAAAGCATCGAGCTTTGAACTTGTGGCCCATTCCTCGGCCACAATTTACCCCACCCATGGTCCCTGGCACAAGAAATACATCGCAATGATGGCACGCGAGGCATGTATATATTTTTTAAGCAAGTGTTGGCTTATCCATTATTCTGGTTCTTATGCTTGACCTTTCGTGAGACGGAAGACTCGCAACAAAATACTATGCTCTCAGATGATGGTGCTTAATAGAACCGTCAAGAACCTAAGAGTAAAATCGCCGACTTTGAGTGCCGAGAAGTCACTACTACGGAATCCACATAAAAACTTCAGAAAACGTGTAGAGCATAAACTTAAGCTAACGCCCGTAGGCAGAATTTTCACAAGTGCAAATGCAAACTTACGCATAAAGGATTTATATGATCCAAAAATGAAAAACTAAAGGAGGTAAAAGACTCAGACAATATGAGTGAACCAAATGCTTTATTTCATTGATCATATAAGAAACTTATTACATAATATAAAATATGCTAAGTATAGAAGGGGCGTAGCTGTGCTATGTTCCATGGCTGATCTGTCTTCGGGTAATCATCATCGGAGTCACGTTGCTTACGCGTGTGATTTTTAGGCCTATCTTTCAACTCGCGAGTATCGACGAGGTAATAGGAACCATTTAGCAATGCTTTGCATATGATGAACGGTCTTTCCCAAGGCGGGGATAACTTGTGTGATTTCTCCTACTTAAGTCTAAGCACCAGATCCCCTTCTTTAAACGAGCGATGCTTAAGATGTCGACTATGGTAGCCACACAGCTTCTTCTAGTAGATTGCGAATCTCTGGCATGCTAGCACGTGCTCTTCCTCGAGTAGGTCCACAGATAGGCGTCTGGATTCTTCAGCATTATCTTCCTCGTAGGCGGCGACTCTTGGTGCATCGTGGAGGATGTCGGATGGTAGGATGGCTTCTGCTCCATAAACCATGAAGAAATGAGTCAAGCTGGTGGATCTGTTGGGTGTTGTTCTGAAACTCCACAATACAGATGGTAATTCCTCTGCCCAGGCTCCAGCTGCTTTGTGTAGCAGTGCCTCTAAGTGTGGCTCGATTCCGTGCAGAATTAGTCCAGTAGCCCGTTCAACTTGTCCATTAGACTGTGGGTCTGCCACAGATGCCAGGTCAAGGCGGCTGCCTTTTCGTGACAATACTCCTCAACTTCTCCGAGAGATAAATTTCTAATGTGTGGGTGATGATGTTGTTTGGTAAACCAAATCTCACCACTAGATCCCGGATAAATTTTAGGGATGTTGCCCCATCAAGCTTTCTAATGGGTTTAGCTTCAATCCATTTTGTGAACTTATCCACTCCTACTAGCAAGTGTGTAAATCCACACGGTGCCGTCTGCAGAGGTCCCACATGTCCAGCCCCCAGACTGCGAACGACCAAGTTATGGTATGGGTTCGTAGTTCTTCAGCTGGAACACTTGGTTGTCTTGCATAGAAGGACACCCAAGACATGTTTGTACCAACTTGTTGGTGTCCGCCTTGGCAGTAGCAGTAGTAGAGTCCTGTCGGAAATGCCATTAGCCACCAAACGATCGGGGAACGGCGTGATGCCCGAAATCTCCGAGACGTATCTCTCTAAGGAGGATGTCGATACTTCCTGCTGGGAGACGCATCAAAGGAAAACTCCTGTGTCACTTATTTTGTAATGCTGGTCATCAATAATGACGCTAGACTTTTTCTCTGCGTACGTATTTGCCGGCTTGTTCACTTCGTTTGGTGGCAAAGTTGTGTGTTTGTAGATAGTCCATGAATGGTTTCGTCCAAGCCGGGGAGGTCACTGTTACTGTATCAACGCAATGAGTCTACCTCGTATCCGGTGTTGTCTGGGGTCTGCTCCCCTTGACAGATGGGGTCCATAAATGCTCCAGACAAACGCTTGGCGGAACTGGTCGGCGAGTTGATCCAAAGCTTTGATAGCAGATCTGTCGCCTCATCTCCTCTCTTTTGACGTACTTGACTTCGTAGCCGTCGAAGCACTTGGTGATCTCATCTACTTCGTCTCGATATGTCTTCATCATAGGGTTCCGTGCGTTCCAGGTGCCAGCTACCTCTGGGCAACCAAGTCAGAATCTCGATAGCAACTATGCGCTTGATGCCAATATCCTTGGGTACTCATAGTCCGCGAATGAGGGCCTCATACTCGGGCCATGTTGTTGGTTAGCATTGAAGTGGATGTGCATGTCGTATTGCAACTTTTCCCCTATTGGTGATTGTAGTAATACACCAGCCCCTGAGCCATTAAGTAGCTTTGATCCGTCAAGTGCATGACCCAATATTCTGGCTTCGCACATGAGTATCTTCTGGCAGTTCTGTCAATCTACAATAAATCCGCCAATGCTTGTGACTTGATAGCGTCGCGTCTCTTGTAGGTGATTCAAGGCGGCCAGTTCAATGCCCCATTTTGCCACCCTTCCAGTAGCGTCGTTGGTGTTGATGATATCAGACAGTGGAGCTTTGGTCACTACTATGATGGGGTGCTCTTGGAAGTAATGTCTTAGCTTCGTGAAGCAAGGAATACTCTGTAAGCTATCTTCTAGTAGTGCGGTGGTACGCTACTTGGATTCTGCCAAGACCTCACTTACGTAATAAACTGGCCACTGAAACCCGTATTCATGCGTTGGGTCCTTGCGCTCTATCACGATGACGATGCTTATTACTTGGTTGGTTGCCGCCATATAAACTAACATGGGCTCCCTAGATGTCGGTGCTGCAAGTATTGGCATGGAGGAAAGTATTCTCTTCAACTCCTGAAGTGTTGTGTCAGCTTCGTCCGTCCATACGAATTTGTCTGCCTTCTTGAGCAACTTGTAGAGCGGCATAGCCTTCTCTCCAAGTCGGCTGATGAACCGGCTTACTACTGCTACGCAACCTATGAGCCTATTATGTCCTTCAAGTATGTTGGATGTTTGATGTCAAGGATGGCCTTGATTTTCTTCAGGTTGACCATTGATTATGTGGTGCGAAACAATGAAGCTCAATAGCTTATCGGATGGCACCCCGAAGACACACTTCTTGGGCTTAAGCATCATGTTGTATTCCGGAGATTGACGAAGGTTTCCTGCAAGTCAGTGATAAGACCGTTTAATTTCTTTCACATACCATGATGTCATCACATAAGCGTGTATGTTGTGACCTATATGGTTATGTAGGTAGCGTTGCATTGTCCGTTGGTAAGTAGCACCAGCGTTTTTCAGCCCAAAGGGCATCGTGACATAGCAATACGTGCCATATGGTGTGTTTTGTCCATACTTTGAGAGTACTTTTCATATGATTTATTAGACTAACCTATTAACAAGAGCCACAGTGCTAGCTGCCTGTTTTCTGTTGTTTTTGGTTCCAGGAAAGTCAAAAAATGAATATTCTCGGAATTGGACGGGACAAAAGCCAAAGTGCCTATTTTTCCGGAAGTCATCAGATGCCAGAATACGAGACGGAGAAGGGATGGGGGCCGGCCACACCACCTGGCCGCGCGGCCAGGCCTAGCCCGCGCCAGGGGGTGGTCTGGCCGACCCCAGCACCCCCTTGGCCTCTCCTTCCGCCTATATATTTCCCTCGGGACAAAAACCCTAAGGACCCAATCAAAAATCCACGAAAGAGTCTGTAGCCACCGTCATCGCCATTCCTAGATCGGGAGGGATCTGAAGCTCTTCCCGGCACCCTGCCGGAGAGGGGAATTCACCTTGGAGGTCTTCTTCATCACCATGCAAGCCTTCAGTGTGATGCGTGAGTAGTTTATCCTTGGACTACGAATCCATGTAGTAGCTAGATGGCTAGTTCTCCTCCTTTGTGTACTTTCATGTCTAGATCTTGTGAGCTCCGTTCATGATCAAGATCATCTATTTGTAATCCTGCATGTTGTGTTTGCGGGGATCCGATGGATATTGAGATACTATTTCAGATGATTATTGATTCTATCATGTCTTTGTTATTTGTGATCTTGCATGCTTTCCGCTGTAGTAGCTATCTTGGCCAAGTAGATGCTAGCAACTCCAAGAGTTAGTATTTATGCTCGATAGTGGGTTTCATGCCTCTAGTAATCTAGGGAAGTAGAAATCTCTAAGGTACTAGACGTGTTGTGTGCTACTAGGGAGAAAACAACAATCCTTTGTTCATAGAACAATCGTATTGTTTACTTTACACGTAGTTCGTAAAGCAATAATCTGTTGCTTGCAACTTAATACTGGAGGGGGGTTCGGATGATAACCTGAAGGTGGATTATTAGTCATAGATGTTGTTTGGATGGCGGTCTATGTATAATGTTGTAATGCCCAATCAAGTCTCAAAGGAATCAAGATGATTAGTATATGCATGTATTGCTTTCTTGATGTTTATCAATTGCCCCGCTGTAATTTGTTCACCCAGCATGTTATCTATCTAAGAGAGCCACCTCTAGTGAACTATGGATCCCGGTCCTTTTTCTTTACATAAATCTACAAACTGTTTACTCTTTTGTGTTACTTTCTGCAAACTTTTACTTCTTTCCATTCGATACGTTTAATCCTTGTTTTCCGCAAAACACGATGAGATTGGCAACCTTATCGCAAGTTGGGGACAAAGTTCTGTGGTTGTGTTGTGCAGGTCTCCACGTTGCTACTAGCACCGGTAGTGCGCCCTGCCAAGGCTCCGCTAGCAACACCTTTGGGGTGTTTCCTTGCTCCTACTGGTTCGATTAAACCATGTTTTCATAACTGAGGGACACTTGCTGCTGTGCTCATCATATCTTCCTCTTGGGGTTCCCAACGAGCTCTACATCAACATCGCACCAGCATTTTCCTGGCACCGACACTAAGCCATCAAGCATTTTTCTAGCGCTATTGCCCGAGAGTCAAGGACATCTTCACAAGGGGAATCCCTCATGACCAATCTCTTACTTTGTTGTTTTTGTTTTTGCTTAGTTTCTTTTTGCTTTGTTTGCTTGTTTCTTTATCAAATCACAAAAAAATAGTTCTACTAGTTTGCTTTCTTATTTGAAAACACACAAAAAAATGACTACCCTTGAAAACACTAAGTTGTGTGACTTCACTAGCACCAACAACAATGATTTTATGAGCACACCTATTGCTCCACATGTTCCTGAAGCTCTTTTCTTTGAGATAAAACCTGCTTTACTCAATCTTGTTATGAGAGAACAATTTTCTGGTATTGGTAATGAAGATGCTGCTGCCCATCTAAATAATTTTGTTGAACTTTGTGAGATGCAAAATCATAGGGATATAGATGGTGATATTATTAAGCTGAAATTGTTTCCTTTCTCTTTGAGAGGAAGAGCTAAAGAATGGTTGAATTCCTTAAACTAGGAATATGTATGATTCTTGGACTAAATGCAAAGATGCTTTCATGGAAAATACTATCCTCCTGCTAATATTATATCTATGAGAACTGAAATAATGAAGTTTAAACAATTTGATAATGAACATGTTGCTCAGCTTGGAAAGAGATGAAAATCTTGGGTAAGAATTGTCCCACTCATGGACTGACTGCTTGGATGATCATCCAAACTTTTTATGCAGGATTGAACTATTCTTCAAGGAACCTATTGGATTCTGCTGCCGGATGGGTACCTTTATGACCATTACTCTGGGTGCTGCAACAAAACTTCTGGACAATATTGATGGTTAATTATTCTGAATGGCATACTGAGAGAGCTCCCACAAGGTAGGAAGGTAAAATTATATTGCGGAAAACCTCCTCCTTGAGTGATAAGATTGATATTATTATGTCTATGCTTGCTAATGGGAAAGCCATATTGATCCAATAATGTTCATTAGCCTCTTTGGTTGCTCAAGAAGAGCAAGTTGATGTGAACTTCATAAGAAATAACACTTTGGTAATAGTGCTTATGGTAATAACAATTATAGCCCTACCCTCCTAATAATACTTATGGCTATAATGGTAAACCTGGATTACCTAGTGAAGGAAAGAATTTTAGAAGTTGAAAGAGCCACTAAAAACTTCATGCAATGCAATATGAGCAAAATAAACTATTACTAAAACTATGGAGGAACAATCTACCAATCTTGAAGAGCATTAGCCATCAACTTGAGAGTCTAAATAGGGGAAATTCCTAGTTTACAATTGAAAACTCTCTAACGCTGAAAGGAATATATCATCTTGTCTGAAGCTCAATCTTCATTAATTAATAAAATGGTGCTAAACGTGAAACTAATGATAATCCCTTTGCAGCTACTAATGCTATACAAGTAAGAATTGATGAAAATGTTAGACTATTAGCTGAATTACATGCTAAGTGGGAAAGAGAAGATGAAATTGCTAGAAACATTAGTGTTTCTACTATTACCACCACTAGTGTCGAGGCTAGTAATAGTTTACTACTCTAGATGATAAATTTGATTTGATCTTGATGGTTGCAATATCTCTGAAGTTATTAAGTTCCTACAAAATCTTGCTAAAATTCCTAATGCTAGTGCTATGAACATGGCCTTTACAAAACACATTACTGATGCTCTCATAAAGATTAAAGAAGAAAAGATGAAACATAAAGCTTCTATTCCTATTAAACAAGAAGATGGTTGGGAACCCATCATTAATATGAAAGTGAATGACTTTGATTTCGAAGCTTTATGTGATCTGATAGTAGTGTTTCTATTATGCCTAGAAGGATTTATGATATGCTTGATTTGCCTCCACTTGAAGATTGTTATTTGAATGTCCCACTTGATGATAATGCTAAAAAGAAAACTCATGGGGAGTCTTAATGATGTTCTTATTATGTTAACAATTGCCTATGTCCCCGTTGATTCTATGTTTTGGATATTGAATACAATGCTTCTTGCCCTATTACTTTGGAAAGACCTTTTCTTAGAACTATGGTGCCATTATGATATGAAAGAAGGCACCATTAAATATCCACTCCCACTCAAGAAAGGTATATAACACTTCCCTAAAAAGAGAGAGAAGATTTGCTTTTACTTCTCCTATGAAAACAAAATTTGGTATTAATGCTTCTTTCATTTGAGAACAACTTGATTCTTTTTCTTGCTTCTTATGCCTAACTTAAAGGCGTTTAAAGAAAAGTATTTATTGGAAGATAACCCAAAAGTTTTAGATGAGTCTTGGAAGTTATTACCTCTGTAATAACATCTCCTTATCCTTTTTATTTGCTTTTTGTGCCAAGAGTAACCTCTAATGAGAGAGAAGTAATGATTGGGAAGTTGTTGTCCCGAAACAGATTTTTGTGCTTCACCATAAAAAATCGTGTATAAATCTCTGTACGTCCAGCGTGAATGTTTGTGCTTCTGCCCCAGGTTGTTATCTAACTTTCGTTAGTTCAACACTTTTTGATTTGAGCAACAGAAGGTCTTCGAAAAATTCGTCTTTACCTGCTGGTCTGTTTTGACAGATTTCTGCCATTTTCTGCATTTGCTTCTTGTTGGTTTCCTTTTTGAGTTCTTTTGGGGAATTGAGCTTTTAAGGGAAGTGCTACAGTAGCTAATGTTCTAATGGAAGTTTATTTGGTGCTAGAACTGAACCTTAAGACCTATTATCTTGAGTGCACTAATGTTGCTAATAAAGATTGTGTGAAGTTTTGTATAAGGAAAAATTTCAGGTGTATGGAAGGAATGAGTAATGAGATGAAGGATGGACTAAAGCTCAAGCTTGGGGATTGCCACGCGTGTCACGCCAAGAAATATCCAAGAAGTACAAGCGTCAAAGCTTGGGGATGCCCAAGGCATCCCCTTCTTCATCAAAAAAATCCCAGGTTTCTTCCAACGCTTCATTTTTATTATTTCATGCACCGTTGTGTTGTTCTTGGAGCGTCTTCTTTTTCGTTTTTGTTTTGATTTTTTGTTTGCTTTTGGTTTTCTTAGTTTGCTGAATAATTGGATGGACCCCCTCTTTCATAATTTGGTTTGCAAATAGTTTGGTTTGGTTTGGAAAAGAGTAGGAAAGTTTGGTTTAGTTCACTTTAACCTTAATCACTTCAAAGATGCTTATGATAGGGGCAATGAGAGCTGAAAGCTATAAGTACCATAATTTTGGAAGCTCCTTATGAGACTTGAATCCCTACTTCCTTCTATGAAGGCCTTTCTTCCACCAATATATTGAGTCTCCACCTTCTATCTTTATGCACCTACTTGAGAGCATAGTGGCCATTCTTAGTTCTATGTGCATTGTCCCAAGGACTAGTTGATTGATGCATACTTTGATATTGCTTGTTTTAAACTATTTGTATCTAGTCACTCTTATGAACTTTGAAGGTGTCCTATTGCATTTATATTTGCTACTCTATTGAGGGACAAGTGTGAATACTATATGCTATGTTTTCTTTATGTGAAACAAACAAATGTCTTGCAAAGCATTGTTATTCATGAATCTTTTGTTTGTGCCTTTTCATGCTGCATCATAGTTTTCTTTGTCTTATTGCTAGAACTTTGTCTTTCATGTTATGATTGAAGTACTATGATGCTAGCTTTGAATGTTTTACAGATACTTTGATCAAGTCTTTGATGGTGCATGTCACCTCAAAAATTATTCTTTCTTTTTATCACTACCTACTCGAGGACGAGCATGAGTTAAGCTTGGGGATGTTGATACATTGCAAATGTATCTAAGTTTTTTGATGTTCCATGCTTGGTTTTATTCACTTTCTTGTGTTTTGTCCACACTTTGGAGTACTTTTCATATGATTTCTTGGACTAACCTATTAACAAGAGGTCACAGTGCAAGCTGCCTATTTTCTGCTGTTTTTGGTTCCAGGAAAGTTAGAAAATGAATATTCTCGAAATTGGACGGGACAAAAGCCAAAGTGCCTATTTTTCCGGAAGTCATCAAATGCTAGAATACGAGACGGAGAAAGGGCTGGGGGTCGACCGCGCAGCCAGGCCTGGGCCGCGCCAGGGGGTGGTCTGGACGACCCCAACACCCCCTCGGCCTCTCCTTCCACCTATAATATTGCCCTCGGGACGAAAACCCTAAGGACCCGATCAAAAATCCACGAAAGAGATTGTAGCCCGCCATCATCTCCATCCCTAGATCGAGGGATCTAAAGCTCTTCCCGGCACCCTGCCGAGAGGGGAATTCACCCTGGAGGCCTTCTTCATCACCATGCAAAGCCTCCGGTGTGATGCGTGAGTAGTTCATCCTTGACTATGATCCATGTAGTAGCTAGATGGCTGGTTCTCCTCCTTTGTGCTTTCATGTCTAGATCTTGTGAGCTCCGTTCATGATCAAGCTCATCTATTGTAATTCTGTATGTGGTGTTTGGGGGATCCGATGGATTTTAGATGATATTTCAGATTGATTATTGATCTATTCATGTCTTTGTTATTTGTGATCTTGCATGCTTTCCGTTGTTAGTAGCTATCTTGGCCAGTAGATGCTAGCAACTCCAAGAGTTAGTATTTTGCTCGATAGTGGTTCATGCTCTAGTAATCTAGGGAAGTGACAGAAATCTCTAGGTACTAGATGTGTTGTTGCTACTAGGGAGAAAAACAACAATCCTTTGTTCATAGAAACAATCGTATTGTTTACTTTACACGTAGTTCGTAAAGCAATAATCTGTTGCTTGCAACTTAATACTGGAGGGGGTTCGGATGATAAACTGAAGGTGGATTATTAGTCATAGATGTTGTTGGATGGCGATCTATGTATAATGTTGTAATGCCCAATCAAGTCTCAAAGGAGTCAAGATGATTAGTATATGCATGTATTGCTTTTCTCGATGTTTGTCAATTGCCCGCTCTGTAATTTGTTCACCTAGCATGTTATCTATCTAAGGAGAGCCACCTCTAGTGAACTATGGATCCCGGTCCTTTTTCTTTACATACAATCTACAAACTGTTTACTGTTTTGTGTTTACTTTCTACAAACTTTTACTTCTTTCCATTTGATACGTTTAATCCTTTGTTTCCGCAAAACACGGTGAGATTGACAACCTCATCGCAAGTTGGGACAAAGTTCTGTGGTTGTGTTGTGCAGGTCTACGTTGCTACTAGCACCGGTAGTGCGCCCTGCAAGGCTCAGCTAGCAACACCTTTGGGGGTGTTCCTTGCTCATACTGGTTCGATTAAACCTTGGTTTATAACTGAGGGAAACTTGCCTGCTTGTGCTCATTCATACCTCTCTTGGGGTTCCCAACGAGCTCTACATCAACATCGCACCAGCATTTTTCGGCGCCGACACTGAGCCATCACAACCCAGGGAATTAGCTTGTCGACCAGGGACAACGCCATGGAACACAGTGTTGCTCTTCCTTAGTTGGGTCTCCGTCAAGTTCATCTTGTGCAGTGTATCCAATTACATGATGTTGATGCAGCTTCCACTGTCCACGAGGCACTTGGCGAACTCTGTGTCGTCAATCAAAGGATTGATGACCATGGCATACTTGTTCTCTGTTGGGAATAAGTCCAGGTGATTCTTCCTATCCCAAATGATTGGATCTCCGACCACCTAACGTACTAGGGAACTGGAGGGAGGGTAGCCATCAGTATCCTCATAGAGGTTTTCTGGGCCCGGAGTGTACAAGGAAAGTGTGGTAGACTAGAGCCTTCTTCTCAAAGGGTTTTTTCCCTTTACCTCAACCTTGTCGGCGGATTTGGGTTCCACGTCTTCATCCATCTCACTTGAATCCTTGGATTCCTCCTCCTTCTTCTTCCC